>BJBW01011095.1:0-68477 GCA_004320125.1 Scolopax mira | reverse complement strand
GTGGGAGGTGTCCCTGCCCATGTCAGGGGGGTTGGAAATCAATGATCTTTAAGGTCCCTTCCAATGCAAATGATTCTGTAACTCTATGCTCTGTTCCATAGTCTCCTCCCTGTCTCTACAAATGAGATATTAATGGAGCAGATTTAATAAGTTGATTGATTAAAGAACAGGAAATAACAGTGGATTTAGTGGGATTTGAAGACAGTTCTGACCTCTGAGAAACGCAGCCTGGTGTGCCAGAATAAAGCTGCAAGATGGTGGTGCCCTTGGTCAGAGTGCCCAAAGTCACGGGGAATTTGAGACTCACTTTGCTTACGTTTTAAAAACACCTTGTTGTTTTGCTGACTCTACAGCAAAGCCCTATCTTCCTACCTTGGAAACAAAGTACCTTTAGCTGCCAGTGATGCATGTCCCTCTCACAGCAACACTTGGCTTCCTTCTTAATTTATTACGGTTTTGGCTTACTGAGGGGAAGTCAAGTGGGTTGTGGTGCTTTGGATGGTGGCAGGAGGTGTCTGGGCATGGCGAGTTGCAGACAGGTCTCGTGCTCGTGGGGTGTGATGAGCCAGGGCTTGGGCTGACGTGTTACAGAATTGGGCAAATTCTGGAAGAGCACTCAAATAAGAAGTCTAAGTGCAGGGGCTATGTGAAAAAATGAGAAGAAGCCAAATAATGCCTGTGTACTTAAAAGTAGCTAAAGGTATTTTCATTTTGTGTTGACTTTTTAGGTACTGATGCAATCTATAAGCAACACCACATGCCCTTTTGGGCTTTTCCCTACAAACAGCACTATCTCATGCTGTAGCTGATGCCTGTAGTGCTGACAGCTACGTGTGCTGTCCTATTTATCATTCCTCCCTCTTCCCCACCCCCTCTGATTACTTTTCAGTTTTTTCTATTTAATTCTATAAATTACTCCAGTAAACCTACTGTTCCCTGGGGTTACGGGTATCTGTTGCTGATTTTACTGAATGGAGCTGTGCAACAAGCCTAAAAGATTAAGACCACATGAATTTTAGTTGCTACAAAGTGGAAGAGCAAATACTGCAAACTTGGAAGAAATACAGGGGAAATATTTACGGCAGCCTCTGTGCATGGGATAACTTCAGGGGAGGATAGAGGTTCTCCAGCCCAGCTGTACCTCAGTAGACCTAAGGGAAAAAAGCAGTGCAGGTCCCTGGTACCCAAGAGGAAGATGGATGTTTAGCACAGCACTGCTTGGTGCAGCCGTGACCTTGTCCCTCGTCCCAGCAAGGGGACAGTGACAGCAGGGAAGGAGGACAGAAGGGAAATAACCTTCCAGTTTTCTCTTCTCCCTCCCAGGAAAACGTGGGCCATGGGAAGTCAGTCACCCTGAAGCTAAAGCAGTTTTGAAACTCACCAAGTCAAGCCACCACCCTTGCCGGAGAGCAGAAATCTGGTCTCCATTTCAGCTAATTCTGGTTCAGCCACCAAAACCTCTTTGTATTGGGCCCTGAGGGCCATATTCCAGCTGTTTATTTTAAAGAGCCCAATCTGGCTAATGCCTTCCTGGGGGAAGAGCCTCCCTCCTATAGGGGATACCAAGCCTGGAGAGTCCTCTGGTTCCACAGAGGACGTTTATATTCAAACAGAAACAAGAAGAGCTTTTTCCTGACTCAAAATCCCCCATCTCTGGTGCCTTTGCTGGCTGATTGCTGCAGCATCTTATTTGCTGTGTTCTCATGGCTCCCTGGCAGTGCTCTCCTCTGTCGCGTTTTATTGTATGTTTTCTGTTAACACAAAGGCATCTGTGTTAATCTCTCATTTTCCAGGCGATTGGGTGTTCTCTTCCAGCCTCTGGCTGCCTCCTTTTCTCAGCGTTTTTTTCCCAAGGTGGAAGTAAAATTTGGAAAAATATGTATAGGGAGGGGATTCACCCAAGTTCTCAAGACATTAAAATTATTACAAAAGGGAACCAAATGGGCTTATGCCCTTCTTTATTTGATTGATTTTTTTTTAATTATTATTTTTAAATTTGTTTTTTTAATAATAGAAAGTCAGATCTATTACAGGTCACGGCCTGTAAGTTGCCGTGACCATAGTACGTTGGTCAAGGCAAGAGGGGCTTTTGCATTTCATTATTTAGCAAAACTTACAGCTTTCTGGACAAATTCCACAACCTTGGGCAGAAGGAAGATTTCAGCTCTTGAAGGCCTGCCTGCAGGCCTCTCCTTTATTGATGAAAATGCACTTGGGGGAGGCTGTGGAGATGGGAGCGTTCCCATGTCTTAGATTTTGATTTTCACTTTTGAGGGTTATTTTTGTTCATGTTTGTTGTTTTTCTTTTTTACCTCTTCGAAGCATTGCTATCATATGAGAAATCTTTCTTCTCCTGGCCTTTAATAAACAGATGTGAGCTACCAAACATCATCCCATGAATATTTCAACAAAACTAAGGCATTTGTGCAAGGTAAGCAAACCAACTGAAAAAAACCCACGTTTTTATAACAGTCATATAATATTAATAGTAGGCTTTCAACTTCTTCTGAGGCTTCAGAATTAATTTTGAGGCAGGGAAGTAATTTTTTAGTTAACTCTAAATAGAGCACTGAGGACTATAAAAAGCTGTGTTCACTCTGTGTGGGGAACGGAGCAGCAACGACCCAGACCATCTTTCCCTGGGGACCACTGTGTTGTAGTCATCTCGGTGAGGTCTTCAGTATTCAGTCAGGTACCAAAACGGAGACACAAGTGGAGCCCACCAGCTTTTTGTGGCATCTTGTAAAAGCCTTTTTCTCCCTCACCATTTGAAAACGAAGGGAAATAGGGAGGAATTTTTTGAGTCATCTGGCTTGCTGCGATGAGATTATGTGGAAACGCTTTAGCTACTCTTTAGTTACCCATGAATGATTGTGCCGAGAACATATCCTGAGAGAACATATGCTTCTGGTTTTGCTTATGCTTAATTATCTTTTTTTGTGGTGCCTTCCCACAGCATCTACCTCAGTCAGATTTTGATCTGTGAGTCTATGACAGAGGCTCCATAGCTTGAGAATAATGCAAAAAAACCCCAACGAATAATAATTCAAAATCCTTAAATACAACTACTTCTATGCTATCTTGTACATGAAGCCTGCTTGATAAAGCTTGGAGGGAAAATTGTCAGACTTGCAGTTAATTTTTATTGAGGTGTGATTGTCCTTGAATCTTAGAGAGAATTTTCCCCAGATAAAAAGTCTGAGAAATTGTGCTTAGGTTTGTGCAGTCTCTCGAGCAGCTTTCAGGTTTGGGGTTTGATTCTTTGGGGTTTCCCCCTCTTCTCTCTCTTTGTGTCTGAACCCGTGGCAGCTTTCCAGCATTGTTCTCCAACCTGCTGTGAAGGAGTGAGGGAACAGTGCTCTCTTACAGCTAATTCAGCAGAGATTGAGCGATAGCATTTGCTAAAAGTTAGAGATGCTGGCTGAGGGTAGGTTCAGAGTCACCCACCCGGCCATGTGCCTCAGCTTCTGGTCCCTCCCGGTTGTACGTGCCTGTTTCTTAATCACTGAAGCTAAATGCTATCAAAGCTGGGCATCACTCTTCAGGTTCTTGCTTCTGATTTGCTTCTCTTTTTTATTTTATAGTTCTTCTTTTATTTTTTTTTCCCCCCTAAGTGGAATAACTGATGCTCCAGTATAAATCATCGAATGGTTAGAGTTGTAAGGGACCTTAAAGATCATCGAGTTCCAACCCCCCTGCCCTGGGCAGGGACACCTGTCACCAGAGCAGGTTGCTCTAAGCCCCATCCAGCCTGGCCTTGAACCCCTCCAGGGATGGGGCAGCCATAGCTTCTCTGGGCAACCTCTTCCAATGTCTCACCACCCTCACAGGAAAGAATTTCTTTCTGGTGTCTAATCTAAATCTCCCCTCTTCCAATTTAAAACCATTCCCCTTGTCCTGTCACTACACTTCCTGACAAAGAGTCCTTCTCTGGCTCTCCTATAGGCTTCCTTCAGACACTGGAAGGCTGCTATGAGGTCTCCCCAGAGCCTTCTCTTCTCCAGGCTGAACAACCCCATATCTCTCAGCCTCTCTTCATAGCAGAGGTGCTCCATCCTTCTCTGATCTTCATGACCCTCCACTGGACCCGTTCCAACAGATCCATGTCCTTCCTGTGTTGAGGACTCCAGAGCTGGACACAGCTACCCCAGGTGGGGTCTCAGGAGCACAGAGTAGAGGGGTAGAACCCCCTCAACCTGCTGGCCACACTTCTCTTGATGCAGCCCAGGATGCAGTTGGCTCTCTGGGCTGCCGGTGCACTGGCCAGTACTGCCAATGCTGTGGCCCTGACAAAAGCCTCTCCTCTCTCTCTTCGTTTCAAGTGCTATGCATGTGGCTGTGTCTCAGTATCATGCAGAACACTGGCCAACAAGACTCCAGGTAAATTTGTTGTCAAAGCAATTACCAGACAGTATTGTCCCCAAGCACAGATTTGACAACCTCCTTAATATGCACCGATATCCACATTCTTCCTTCTCTTTGGTTACCACCTAACTTTTGTTACTGGAATCCAGAGTTTTCATAAGATTTCCCCAAGTTAAGTTTCATGTGTAGTAAGATCTTTTGGTTGCGTTGTGCTGCTGGATCTGAAATCTAAATTGTGTTGCCCTTCAGCCACCTGTGATACTGAATCTCCTGTATTTCCTTTGAAGCTTGAATATCCTCCAATCTTTTGTTGTTCAAGTTTTGTTCATGTTTTACATGATTCCTTCTACTTGCATGGGGTTGTTACCTGCTTACAAGAGGGTAGTGGAAATAGACTTTAAAAAGTTTGTAGGTTTCTGTTCTTCCACCAGCAGAAAATTGCTTTGAGGGTTTTACTGGATCACTCAGATGAGGCACAGCAAAGATGCTGCACTGCCATCTGCTTTGCAAACTGCTGTTTCCAGTTAAAATGTGGAGACACCCCCTCCGCCCCAGCTGTTCGGTACTGCTTCTCTGCCAGCAATTAGTCTTACATGTGTCTGCTTAGCAGAATAGACTGTGTGAGCAGTCCCTAAGCTACTTCAGGCAAGAGTGGAAAACTCAGGTTAAACTTCAAATGGGAGATGCTTAAATGAGGATGGGTGTCTTAGTCTGATGGGCTGATCTTCCTTCTGCCCCAGGCAGGAGAGATGGCTGGGCCTGGGGACTGTTACAAGACTCCCACTTCCATCCACAAAGGGACCTGTTTGCACAGTGTGACAGAAGCTTAGAGTGCTTTAAATAAATCTTTAAATAAATAAATAAACACTACTGTAGCAATCCTGTTTTGGTGGAACTGGAGTGTTCCTCTGAGCCTAGTTAAAGTGTTAGTTTGCAGAACGTTCACCTTTAAATTGCCCAGTTATGTTTTTCTAGCAGTTCTTCTCTTCTGTCTTCTGAGGGGCTAACACTTAGGGCTTTTATTATGAGTGGTAGTTTTGTCCAGGTGTCTTGGTACAGGTTCCCAAAGCTCATGGAGCACCATGTGGGTAGCAGGCTCCTTGTGGTATCTCAGCAGGTGGTAACTCTTCCTTTCCTTTTCCATCCATCCATTCATTTGTAAAAACTTCAACAGTCATGGACATTTCAGTAAGAATAAAGACATGACAAGGAAAATCTCTGAGAAGAACATGGCAAATTAAAATGGAAAAGAGAAAGATCCCACCATCCAGACTGAAAAAGGGGCTTATTTTAAAATAAGTTTAAAGTTGTGTAGAACTTCAGCCAAGTTGGAAGCAAATTGGGTAGTCCAGGATAACTCATTGCTTTTAGCAAGTGGAGGAGAATGGGAAAGAAGTTTTAGGTTTTTCTTTTTATTGATAAATCAGGCTTCCTTTTTTTTTTTTTTTTTCTTTTTTGTAGTTTCTTTTAAGTGCAGCTGATACCAGTTTAGCCCTGAAGATAGTCTTGAGGCTTTCATGTTTGTATGTGTACAATAGTGGCAGGTTGGGTCAAAGTGCTGATGTGATGGTTGATGAAATGCCATCATATTCTGGCTGCAGAATGGATCATAGATAGAATGGTTTGGGTTGGAAGGGACCTTAGAGATCATGGAGTTCCAACCCCCCTGACATGGGCAGGGACACCTCCCACCAGAGCAGGTTGCTCCAAGCCCCATCCAGCCTGGCCTTGAACCCCTCCAGGGATGGGGCAGCCATAGCTTCTCTGGGCAACCTGTTCCAGTGCCTCACCACCCTCACAGGAAAGAACTTCTTCCTGGTGTCTAATCTAAATCTCCCCTCTTCCAATTTAAAACCATTCCCTTTGTCCTGTCACTGCACTTCTTGACAAAGAGTCCCTCCCCAGCTCTCCTGTAGCCCCTTCAGATATTTTGAGGCTGCTCTAAGGTCTCCCCGGAGCCTTCTCTTCTCCAGGCTGAACAACCCCAGCTCTCTCAGCCTGTCCTCATAGGAGAGGTGCTCCATCCCTCTGATGAATGATGAGAGATTCTTAGGATTATTGCTGCTGTTGTAGTTATTTGGTCATGATTGTACTTAAACAATTTATTAGCAGAACTCTTGTATTAGGCTTTACATAAGTACATGGAAACAGACACTAAAAATGCCTAATTTGAAATTAATGAAAAAGAAGAGGACTGGTAACAGCTCCTTGGAGTGGGAAGAGACCTAGAGCTGGCACCAGTGAGGAGTCTACCACCTCCTTCAGTTCTCCAATAAATGCCCAGTGTCAGCCGGTGTGGTTGTTAGCCTTAATGGACAAGTATATATTAGATTTTTCTCTGATTAAACCACCGGCCATCCTTCAGGACCAGTTCCAAATCATGCTCTCCTCAGCCCATAGGCTGGGTTTTCTTCCTGGATTTCTTTGTAGCTGATATGCCAAACCAGCATCCCACCTGCCTGCCATTCATCCACTGGCTTTGCTGGTGCCAGACCAGCTGTGCAGCAGCAGTTGCCATCTGTCTGGAGTGACGACAGCTTGCTAGTAGGGAGGCTCAGGAAGTAATTATAAGGCGAATTTAATTTGCTCTTCTAGCATGTTGAGGTGCAAGGAGCTCTCCCTACCCCCACTCAAAGAATCGCAGGGGGAGAGAAAATTACAGGAGGGAAGGATTGGGAGGAAAGAATTGAGCTGCATCCTCACCATCTGTCCTCAGCGACTCGGGCAGCTGCTCTCCACAACGGTGGAGAGGTTGAGCCATCTCTCCACCCAGACAACTAAATGCCTTGCATCCTGAACACGAGCCACTGAAGATTAATATTAGTAAATAGCCTGCTTAGAATAAACTACACTTGAGGCAGAGCCTCGAGCTGCTCGAAAACCCTACCTACACCCCCCCTCTCTTCTCTCCTTTATCCGTTCTTTCCACCAAAGATTTTTCCAGAATTCGGGAGCTAAAAGTAATTTCAGTACACATGCTTTTTTTTTTTTTTGTGGATCAAGTCCCATACTTCTGAATCCCATGATCAGGTTTGGAATGTTAAAAGGTTACCTAGAAGCAAAGGGAAACAGCCAGCTAGAGCTACGGTGGGACTACTTCTGTGCTTAAAATTAGTGAAGGATGTGCTTAAATACTTGATGAGCTCTGGGCCTCCATCTGCTTCCTGGGGCTGCACAGTTTCTGACAGTCCCAGCTCCAGGGGCATTTGGAACATGGCCTCCTTTTATTTGTGAAGAATATGTGTTTTGCATCTATTGCTGTGGAAACATGGCAAACAGGCAAATGTGGACTTCAAGGTAAGAAATAGTAGAAACTGAACAAAAATACCAAGGGATGTAGTGTCCTTTTGTGAAAAGCTTTAAATATGTGTCTTGGAATCTTAGTCAGGTATTCAAGAAGTATCATCTGAGGGATTTTCCCAGTGCAAGGAGTCTGTGGAGTCCTCTCCTGGAGGCTATTGGGGGGGGATTGTCTCATAACAACCTGGGTCCTGATCTAATATCTTCTGACATCAATAGAAAAAGACATGTGTACCCAATATAAAAAAATCCAGCACAACACTATTTTTGTTTTTCCTCTGCTGGTATTTATTACTAATGATCACAGAGATTTCCCAGAGATTAGTCACTGACAAGTGTCCTGTGTCCCTTCCTGAGCTTGAAGGACCATTCAGGCAGTTGTTAATCCCCAAAAATAGCTCTGCACTTTAGTCATTACTGAAAAATTGAATATTATTTAGAGGCTCAATGTGTCTTTCATATCTGTTCCGGGCGGTGATAATGGGGTGACATTAAAGCTCCCTAATGTTTGTGCTGTGGGACTTTAAATTATTGATGGCAGGAGAACAGCATGATAGCTGAGTCGAATCCAGGTGCTTTTTGTGACAGTAATTGCTGCTACTTCTGTTTACCTCTTCATTTTTGAAGTCAGTTTATTTCCTACAAAACCCTTCCCTACGTGCAGCTTCCAGCACATGGAGTCCTGACGTTGCTGCACCGGTTTCAGCCATGGAGTTTATGAACTTGCTGATTTAAGTCCAAGACCAACATTCACATCTCCCCAAACCTTTGGCAAGTGATAAATTAAAGAAATTAGAGACCCAGTCTATTTTCTCCCAACAGTAGCTTGGGAGACTGCTATCCTGGCATACCATCTTCACTAGAGATGAGCGAAAAGCTAGTTTTATATCCTTGTCTCCTTTTATTCTCAAGGGGTTTTGGGCAGCAGCATTTGCTTTGAGAACAGCAGCAGATGCAGGCTGTGTTGCTGTGTTCTTGTGTTACTGGGTTTTATCGTGGAGCTTTTGACTAAGCAGCTGCTGTCTCATGTGTAGTCAAAAGATGCGTCTGAGAATGTAGTAGAAACGTCAGAGGAAATATAAGAAGTCGCTGCCTCCAGCGATTTGCTACCTTTCTTCAAAATCTGCAAAGCTGGTACAGCAGAAAGTATCTCAGTATTGCATCTGGCAGCTTCACCAGAACCTCACCTTCCTTGGCAGCAGAGCTGACACCACGGGATTTTGCACAAAAACGGAGTACATCGCATCTCTGCCAACTTTGCTTTGCTAGAGCAGGGGAAGGGGCAGAAGTGGTAGTGTCATCATTTCTTAAATTTTGCTTTCCAGGCTTGGAAAACCTCTGTAATGACATTAGAATGAATTGCCTGCTTTTTTTCTCTTTCTCTTTTTTTTTCCCCCTTTCCCCTCCCATTGTTCAATGCAAGTGGCAATTCCTTCTGCTTTGAGGATGCATGACTGTAGAATACTACTGGTGCAAATATAGGATTGTCTTTTTTTTTTTTATTCCCCTGGCTGCAGTCATAGTCATCCTGGAAATCAGGACGTAGGATGTTTCGTGTCCCTTTTGCCCAATACCTGCCACCCAACCAAAATTTTCATTTGGAGCAAGGGCTTTTTGAGCATCTCATGTAAAACTCCATTACAGTTCTTGCAATATAGCTCTAATCTGGTGCTGATGCTGGCACCATTAGGCTTGGTTTTCTCTGCTGTGGCTACCAGTAGCCCCAGCATTGCTCTAAAAGTAGAGAAACTCCAGTGGCTTTTACTGTGGTGTATGCCTGAAAGGTGCTGAGCCAGAAGCTTGGTGGTTTGAGTGGAGATGTCCTCATTAATTTTGGTGAGCGTTAGAGTGTGTCCCAGCAAAGTCTACAGATTTGTGACGAGAGACAGATAAAGTTGTCCAAGGGCTTGTGGGTCGTGACCTCATCGTTCCTTTTTTCCATGAAGATTTTAAATTCTTGCTGCTGCTTCTTCCAAAGCTTGCTTATTGCTGGCCGTGCCAGGATGGGCTGAGAAGGGTATGATCTATTTCTGGTTCTTGAGTCTCAGTTGCCTGGGATCCTTCAGTCTCTTAATCTCTCCATAGAGGGTTGCTGCTTTCTTAATAGGAAGCTACTGTTCACGGTGGATGTTTTTCACATAGGCTTCAGAAGCAGCTGCTTTACATGTGGTCTGGCACCTGCCTGGGTTTGCTCAGTTTTCAAATAGAGTGGTAAAGCAGTTGACAGTCCCTGAGCATGGGATTGCAGAAAGGGACTGTCATGGTTTTGGCCAGACTGACCAACCAGAATGACAAATGGTCCCTCTCTCTAAGAAGGAGAGGTAAAGCGATTTATGAGTTTAGAAACAAAACTAAATACTTTAATGAAAATATTAATAAGTAATGAAATAATAAATATTAAGAAGAAATAATAGAATTACTGAACAGAAAATTGGTTCTGTTTCACCTCAAATCAGGACAGTGACTGAGCCAGCAAAGGAGACCCAGAGGGTGCTCAAATGAAATTCTTCCAAAATGCCCTCGTTTACACTTGCTGCGTTCTTTCCCAGTAAAACCCTTCAATGCTGCTTCAAAAATTAATGCGTTTGAGCCTTTAATGGAAGCAAAGGAGAGACCTTTCTGTTTTGTCCTGAAAAAGCCCATGGAAAGTTCAAAGGGAACTTTCAGTTGCTGCGTTCACCCGTTCAAGAACTCTTCTTCCTGAGTAACCCAAAGCTTTAATGTTTTACTGAAATTGTTGAGGGATGTTGACTTTCATGTGAGACCAGTAAATGGGCAGCCTGTAAAACCTGAATGGTTTCACTACCACGTCAAACATGAATTTAGCTTAAAATGATGCCTGTTATGAATAGGATTTTCTAGTCTTTTCCTGCTGAAATTGAATGTTTTTCTGTAATTTTCATTAAAGCAGAGCCAGGGCAGTGCAGAAAGATTTAAAGGGACTTTTTTTTTTTTTTTTTTTTTGCCTGTTTTGTTAAGCTGTAGTAATCCCTTGAAAAATGTGTTACTGTTCTGCCTCCATGATTAAATTCACAGCTTGCTTGCAACATGAAAGTGCTGGCAATGTGCAGTTGCATTTGCAAGCTTTGCTTATGAGATGCTTCCCCTTATCTGAATACGAATTGGACTTGGGGTGCTGTGAAATCCAGTCCACAAGGTGCTCTCTATGAACTGGAGCATCACCACCTACACCTGTGCAAGCAGACTCACAGTCATCTCTGCACCACCTGTCTGTGCCATCACGTAGTCCTTATGTTTACGATTCGGTCTATAGGAAATGAAGAATGAGAAGAGGTTTGAAATATAAATTATTGGGGGTTTTGAGTATGGAGAGAGGTTTTAAGTAGGAGTTTTGGGTGTGGATAAAGTCATAATCTGAGATAAGAGGGGAAATCTTTTGGTGCTTTTAGACTCGGTTGATACTATAATGAGCCCCTTAAAATTTCATTTTTGTTTTTGGAATATTCTAGCTTTTTCTTTGTCTCCATGGAGTAAAATTTGACACATTTAATGCAGAGCTTTTTATGACTTTTTCATCCTACTTACAGGAATAACACCAAAGATTTTCAGGAGAAATTATCCCCTTTAGGTTTCTATCTTCATAAATCGATGACCTTGGAGACATAAGAGCAGATTAAGTGTCACTATTGCAGCAGAAAAGAAACTCAGCAATACATGCAACAGAAACAGACTGTCAGCAAAAAAAAAAAATCAGCTATAAGAAGTCAGCATTAAAAACAATCACATTATTTGTGTGAGGTACAATGGTGTCCCAGAGAAAGTCAACAGGGGCTTTCCTATCCTTTCCCCTAGTCAGAATTAATCAGAATTCATCCTTTAGTTATAATTTGAATTTATACTATGAGTTTTAATTCCATTAAAGTGAAATATTTTTTTAAAGGAGAAAGATCAGGGAAGTAAAGCCTAGAAGACATACTGCCACCGTTTTATCTCTGGCAGAAAAAAAAGAGAGGGGAAAAAAATATTTAGACCTTCAGATATTTCACAAGTCTGAAAGAAGAGTGAACCAAAGGGCTTTGGATGCCAGCAATAACGTAGGCTGAACCCCGTGGCCTTGCTTGTTGAGACCAGTTGTAGACTGGCCTGTTCAAGGGCTGGGGAGGGGAAGGCCAAAAGCACAAAAGGCCACTTGCCTCATAGACTGAAATAAGACTTAGCTAGCCCAAAGGAAAATCTACACGTATATAACCCGAGGAATAAAGCCAAGAGCACAGATGGTATGTTTTATATCAAAGTCTTTTCACTTCATTCTTCCTATGCGCTTTTTTTCCACACTTAGGGTTGATTGAGCTGAGCTTGCAAAGCTCTGAAAATAGTGAGCAAGCCTTTGCAATTTCTAGCCATCAATATTCTTCCTGGTGGTTGCAGCCCCAAATTAGAACCTTCCAATAGAAACAGGGCTGTAATAATGCTGCTGCGGGGTTTTGCACAACAGACCTTGATCACGTCAGCCTGATTCTAGGCTGATTCTAGTTTAATTGCAATCACCATTTCCAGCCTGTGTGTTGATTCTTGGCTTGCACCTTTGTAGACTGCAGTCACTGAATTGATGGAGCTTATTTGCCGGCCACTCGTGGCTGAATTGAAAGACATACGCAGTGATACCTGAAATTAGAGCCTGTGTGACACATTTCTCTGGCTGTAGCTGGCTGAGCAGAAGGTGTAAGTGGGCAACTGTGTGTCAGCTCCACTGAAATACTGATGTACGGCAGCTCTTGTTGTCGGTCCTGAGGAGGAACTGGCAGTCCCTTTGCTGAGTACATTCATGCTGTATGAAAAATTAATTTCACCCACACTCGCAAATAAGTTAAAATACAGTCACTTGGAAAAGGACAGTTGTATTAATGTGTCAGTTATAATCCACCTGTGATGCATGATGTTGTGTTTTACCCTGTATTTATGAATACTCGTTAGCATTGGACAACTGACCAGTGGCAGATATAGAATTTTAGATTTCAGCAAATTCCAAAATATCTGGTTTTTTGAGCAGCATCACCAGCCATGCAGCTCCTTTGTGTCTTCTACTTCACACACACAGGATATACCTGGAAATTGCACTGCCCTGCAGCTCAGAGCAGCTTGACCTGTATCTGGATTTGTGGCAGCTTTGGGGTCCAAAAACCTTTGGAGTTGTGTTTCTTTCCACGCTGGTCAGGAGGTCTCTAAAACCACAATGTGACAGTTATGCCTGGAAAAGTATTTTGGGTCCTTCACAGCGGTTCCCTTCAGAGAACTTTCCCTAGGGCAAGATAGTGGGATAGGTAAGTAGAATGTGTCTGAGAAACCACTCAAGCAGTTCTGAAATTCTGCCTCTAGGAAATGCCTGGTTTATGGTATGGTATCAATACTTGATAACAAAAGGCTATATGAATTCTTGATTTGCTTCACCTGCCAAAATAATGTACTGATTGCTCAGCTGGTGTGAGGAATACGCTTAATCACAGTCTCCTGGAACATCTGTACAACAGGATCATGGGTTGGTTTTTTCCAGATATTTTCTTTTTCACCATCCTCTGAACCTACAAGTAGTTTAAGATATACAGGATATTAGATGAAAGCAAGATAAATGTAATTCGCAAGTTAAGAAAATAATAATTTAGACTTCATGCAAAGTTAAGTCAATTTAAATAAAAAAGGCAATGGAGTTTCACTGTGAAATAACCCCCTCAAATCCTGAAGAATAGCACTGTGATGTTGGTTTATTGTTCCAGCTAATCAAATTATCACAGGTTATAGGCAAAATGGATGATTTTGTTGTGTTGTTTGGTTTTTTTTTTAGTCTTCTAGCATGGAATGTCAAAGCAGGATGTCCAAGAAAAACGCTGTTTTGATAACCATAAGCATCTAATCTTTTGAGAACCAAATAGCTATTATTACACTTTCAGTCCATAATCTCTGTCTAAAATTCGTAGGATTTCTTATGTACTTTAAATTAAAAGATTAAGAATAATCTTCAGTTTGCCTTTTAAGCAGGGAGGGGGGGAAAAGCTGACATTCATGACAAGACTTATTATTTTCAAATACGTACTTTGATAATAGCCACTTCCAGCTGAGATCAGTTGGTCAGAGCTTCTTGGAAGACCCTCAGTGTCCTGTCCACTCTAGCAGTTATGGCAGATGCTCCTAATATAAACCCAGAAAGCTCCATTCTGACCCAGCTTGCTTTGCTTAGAGCAGTTTTATGTATACTGGTATAAAGTCTAGCTGTGTCCATGCCCCTTGTCCAGTGTGCTGTGCTCACATCTTGCGGTTTTGCTGCACATCCCTCACTTCCAATTTGTTCATGTGTCATCTCCCAGATGCACATGTGTCTCTGGAAAGGTTGCCTTCCCTGCCTTGCCCCCAGGGACTCAAAATATCAGTTCATGGCTCTGTAGCTCCCCAGAGTTTCTCCCAGTCTGCGGGCTGGCTGTGCCTGCGCTCCTGAACGCACTGCAGTCAAAATGCACTGACTCCCCACGACGCTCTTATTTAAACTAACACCTCTGATTTTGACTAAAATAAGTGGTAACAGAATGAAGCTCGCAGCCACAGAGCAGACAAAAGGTGGGAGTATAAGGGTATTATTTAGTTCTCTCAAACGCAGGAAAGATGAACCTTAAATTTTTTTTTTTTTAAAAAAAAAACCACCCATGCAGTTATTTACATCCTTGCAAAGCAGGTATGAAATGCCACAAAACAAAAGCAAGAGCAGCTTGTACCCAGGATCTATATATTCTTAATTTGATTTAGCAGTGTGTTAGAGCTGCTGCTGATGACTATGCAAAGTGCAAGCCATGAAGAACCATACTCAGAATGTAGATGCAGATGTGTGAATCCTGCTGTGTATGTGTATATGTATTTTTTTTCCTGACAGTGTTTTATGTTTATTAACCAGTTGGGTTTTTTTCTAAAAAAAAAAATCTTTAAATTATGAAGATGTTTGTATTGTAAATCACATAATTATAAATTCTCTGCTGCACCAAGGATGTCCACTCTGGCATTGTTTACTGTGTTAATAGTTATCTCAGAGAGAGACTTCAAGACCAGCTTAGGACGGTCAGTGATACTATATCTATTGTTTGAAGCCCTAAAGAAAGAATTTCCAGTATTTCTAAATGATGCATTGAAGACTTTTCTGGGCCTTACAGGACAGCTGCTCTCCGAAGGTCATCACCACAGATCATCCAGCAGATTTGAAACCTTTTTCTGTCAGGCCTTTAGTGGTGGAACACAGAACTACTTGCGCTGTGTGTTCTCATGGAAACTCTCTTACCCTCTTTCGTGACAGGTGTAGCTCTTTGTGCTGGTGTCAATGAGTTGCTCCCCCTAAAGAAAACAAAACAGAAAGGGGAAAAGGGCAAGAAATGTTTATTTCTATCAGTGAGGAGAGGGAACAGCGCTTGTTTCATTTCTGCATGTGTTAGGAAGTCATTAGTGTACTCTTGAGAAACAATTCCTAGAACAGCAATATGTGCAATACTGCTTTTTGTGCATCTTTTGTTACAGAGCTTTTTGCAAGGGGATGATTTTTTTTCCAACCAAATTGTATCGCCTGTCAAGAATTTTCATGTGACTCTGGGAAACCTGCTGCTGCCTTCCCTCTTTGCTATTCAGTCCTGTTTTCTACTCCTTTTAGCAGGTAAGCACATGTTTCTGCAGCATTATTTGCAGCTGGAAAATATTTCCAATTTCAGACACCTGAAAGAGAGCTCATCAACTTCCAAAATTTCCCAACGTCCAAGATTTCCCACAGATCCCACTTTATTTTTCCTCGTAGAAAAATATCAGAGCAGCAATGCAATACAGTACTTTTGGGTTTTTAACATCAGGTCATGTCATTTTACATCCCTCAAGCTTCAGCACAGCTTAAAAAAAAAAAGGTCTGCGTGAACTTTCAGCTGTGAATCTATTTACAGCTGAATCAGGGCTGTGAGCAAGCAATACAGAAAATTGCTTGAATTTCTGCTCTCTGAGAGGATCCTCTAAATAACTTTATGTTCTTGAGGGGGGGTGCGGGGAGGAAGTAGAGAGCCAGGGTGGGTGATGCAGAAGCTGGGGTGTTACCCACCACCGTGACCTCCAGCTGAATGAGAGGGTTCAGACACCGTTCACCAGTCACACAACGGTTGCAGGAGCAGATGAAGCCACCCCAGCTGAGTGTGAGCTGAAGCGTATAAGGAATTCTCAACTGACCTATGTTTGATTGATGTATATGTGGTGTGGCAGGAACTACAGCTGAGGGGTAGGAATATCTCACGCAGCTGCAGCTATTTCTGCAGAGGTGCTCGGCGCAGCCTTCTCTGAGTCCCTTCATGTTCACTGCTAGAATGGGATCTGCCTTTGAGATCTGAGGTTTCTAGGAAGGAGATTTCTTGACAGATTTCTTGAAATGGCTTTCAGTAAACGCTAGTCATTAATGGAGAGTGTGCACGGGGGTGTGTGCGTGCGTCTATGTGAAAGGAAAGTAAATGTGCTTAATCTGTCTTTCATGTTGTTCTGTTTTTCTTTTAACATTATCATTGCATGTAGTCGCTCCCATTTTTTCAAAGCAACTTAGAAATTTTCTCAGAAAGCAATTGCCAGTTTCCTCCTCCAAAAGAATTTTCTTTCTGAGCATATTAAGAGACTTATGTTCTCTTAAAGATTTTTTTTGCTTTATCACTGAGCTGCGGAGTCTAACCTCTGCTGTGGCTTCAACTTTTTCCTCTGTGTTTTTTAAGCAAAGAGGTTTTTTCTAAAAGCTTTGCTCTTGAAAATTTCTGGTTTGATTTACTTGGCAGCAATGCATGCTTTCTTCCCAATTTGTATCAAGTGGTAAATGGTGGGAATGCATATTCCATTTTATCCATTGCAGCAGTAGCTGGATTTTGCTTCGGTGGTTACTTGGTTTTATCTCGGGCTGCAGGGGAGATGGTCCCCTGTAATCTCAGCTCCCACCGGGGCCTTGCACCGTAATCCAGTGCAAGGCTGTGACCTACAGCAGAATTTCACTTGCTTATTAATCTGGGCACAGATTTTTAAAAGGGAAAGGAATTATTTTCACTTGCATTGCACATTCCCCCCGCCCCAGGATTTCCAGGGTGTTGTTAGTTACTGCCTCTCTGGATTCCCTGAGAAGTGAGTTAGTGCTATCAGTAGCAGAAAGGGGATATTGTACAACAGGCTCTTGATAGTCCTAGGTCATGAAGAGCATGGGTATGGGCATTGCTTTTTTCTTAATAAGCGATTCCTCTGGAAAAGTTGAGGGAAGAATCTGGATATAAGTCAGTCAGAAAATCTCTCTGCCCACATTATTTCAAACATACCCAGAAAATTTCTGCTCCTGAACTTTACAACCTTCTCTAAACCAAATACCCATGTCTGCTGTTAACTAAGTAAGCAGTCTACCAACTAACCCGTTACCAAACATGAGTTTGTCAACTCCAAACACAGCTGCCAGGAGGGTTCAGCCATTGCCAGCAGAACTAAAAGCTGCTTTCATGCTTCACTGAAGTATTTTGAAAACTTGACTTTGTTTTGTTTGTTGTTCAACTTTTTATTCTTGGTATTGTAAATAAGTGCCCCGCAGAGTAAACAGAGACACATGTGCATGCCTTCTGTCTCTAGCAGAGCCTTTGCAAGTTATCCCCCTGTAAACTGTTTATAGATGACTCTGTAATCTGTAACTTCACTTTGATGGACAGTCAGGTCAGAGTTTCCACCACAGGAAGAGGCATTATTAGACACCACGTATTGAGCAACTTATCACCACGCTGACGGAGTGTTTGCTGACTAGAAACACCAATGCCTTATGAAAAAAATACTGCCTGCGTGCCAGAATCCAGCATTTTGTAACCACTTGGGGTTTTTTTTCATTACAAAAGCCGTAACTTCTCACTTGCTGGCAATATAATAGATTGTAAGTGATGCTTACAGTTTGAAGTGTAGCATTGTATTCAAATTTTATATTGCAACAGTGTGCTTATTTTAACAGTTACTTTTATTATTTGCTTTTCATTGTGATATGATATAATTTAAAGGTTTTAGGAGTTCGGTCTGACTCTAAAAGGGACCACAAAAAACCCGTACGGAGGGTTGCAGGCCCCTGTTGGTTTACATCTACAGGCCATGGCCTTTGCATAGGTTTTGCTTCCTGGGACGTGTAGAGTGTTTATTCCATGGAAATGTCACAGGTTTTCAAATCCAGTGCACCTACAGAAGCCGTGGTGTGGCTGGGGCCAGCTCAGAAACAGCAAAGTAACATCTTTCCTGTGCTCACACAGAGACAGAAGTCAGTAGGAGAGTGCTGAGATAATAAAGGAGGTTAGCAATGTTTTCTGTGTCACAGCTGATAGGCACTCAGTATTTTCATGATCAGCGTTACGAGAATTTCCTGGCAAAATTGTAATGCTTTGTTCTCTTCTTTTCCTCCTTTTTTCTCCTCCTCCAATACAAAGAGGAGAACCTGACAGTATTTTTATTTGTTGTTTAATTCTCCTTGCCCACTGCTGGAGTGGGTGTTACTCTCAGCTCAACTCTTCCTTATAATTTCAGCTTATTCCCTAACCAGAAGATGCTTTTAACCAGCAAATCCCATCTGCCTTTCTGTTGAAGCTGTCCCACAAAGGCTTCAAGCTTTGCCCTTTTCTCTCAGTCCCTCGATGCCTTTGGTCAGCAGCAGACTCACCTAGAAATACTCCTAATTTAATATCTCCCTACTAATATCTACCAACAGAGCTTGTAAGACAAAGCCACGTCCCAAAGGTCATTGCTTGAGAAAGTAGCAGGAAAAGTATGTGGATAAATGCAAGTGGGTCCTGGTAACAGTTTCATTAAACCTCTTAATTAGATCTTAACAAAGTATCTAATAATTTTGGATGCCTTTGGGTTTGGCCCTCTTAAAGAGAAAATTGTTACACAGTATTAAATATTCAGTGTTTAAAAACTAAGACTCCTATACTTTTTTTTAGCACTACTAGTACCAAGAGTTGAAAAGATTTTTGCCTTTAAAAAAAAAAAAAAACAAGCTTCAAAACATTTGAACCAAGAAGATTTTCTTTTGAAAACACGGGTAGGAAGCAATGCATTACAGTAAATGATCAGTGAAAATTTCTATTTTATTCCAGCAGAGTAAGTTTAGATGTGTTTACGTTTCATCGGATACGCTAAATTCTTGTACTAAACAAACCAAGGAAACCCAAATGGAGTCAATGAACCAAAAACCTGGATTCAAAAAGCCATTTATCTTTATGCCAGTCTGAGTCAAAAGTTCAATTCTGCGTACTCTCCTTTCTCAGGGTGTTCAAATCTGGATCCAGAACTTTGTGTTGGGTGGTAATCTCCAAAACAGATGACTAATAAAGCTAACATAATGACACGCATATATATTCATGCACATATCTTCTTCTTAACATACAACATATTAGCTGAGGGCAAGGGTTGTTTTAGTTCTATGTATAAAGTGATTCAGCAGCTCCTTTCCCTGTCCTCCTCCCTTTTCCCAGTCTGCCTAAATCTTTGTGCTGGCTCCTACTGCTGCATAGCCAAATATTGCAGGAAGGAAGATGGTGCACTTTTTTTTTAAGCAAAAAGTAAAAATTTTGTTTTACTTTTTTCCCTGTGTTCATTAGTCAAATTAAACAGACAGCTTAAAAATTGATGCGAGCAAATGGCATTCAAAGTGCCCTTGTGCGTTTTGTAATTGCACCCAGCTGTGATTTCAATCCTACAGAATGTATTTTTACATTTTTTTTTCTTTCAGTACACTTCACTGGTGATTCACTCCCTAGAAGGATTTACCCCTTTTAGGAGAGAGAGCATTCGCTGGTTTCATGACCTTTTATTTCTGCAACTGAAATGGGTGAACTCACTTGGAATAAATACAAACCAAGCCAAAACATTACACAGGACAAAATTAATTCCGAATCTGACCTTTCTGAGTCTTACAGGAAGGGGGGAGGAGGGGGGAAGGGTGCTTCCCTCTATCTTTTGACTGGTGTCCTACAATTTGCAAGCACCAAAATGTCACAGCAGAGACTAAGGCTTTAGCAGTATGTGCCCTGGTGAAAAGCAGATGAATGGCAAAACTCACAGTGCTATAGCTGCTTCTCAGGTCTGTGCCTGGAGTGGGGTTAGGGGGCCCCTGGGGCCACCATGTCCATGTTGTCCCTGCAAGGAGGTTCTTCACCCGATGTACAAGAGCCAATCTACAGACTGAGTCAGGATATTTGTTTTTATTTCAATTTTGCAGGATCGGATGCTGGGCATTTAACAACAGCCAACACACCTCTACGTTTCAAACCACCCAGTATCTATAATGATAAAATACAGCTGATTGGTTAATGATGATTCATTTACATCTCCTAACTAAACACATGCATCTACACCTATGTTTAAAACATCGAGGGAGGTTACCTCATTAGCATGCTCATAATTCAGAAAGAGGTGTGTGTTTTAGCATTACAATTGCTTAAGGTTAGTTCAGAATACACTCTGAGCTTTGCTATGGTCCAGAGGTTACATTTTTTGCTATCTTATGCCTAAGTCAGCAACTGCAAAAGAACACTCAAGGCAAGTTATTTCATTTCACATCCTATTCAAGGTTAGGTGATGTCTTCTGTGATGTCTCAACCGTGTCCTAACTAAAAGTTCTTGTTAAACTTTTAACTTTGTTCTTTAGGCATTGCCCAGCTGGTTTGAAGCCACCGGTACACTTTGCTGCCCCAACCCACCACTCTGCCACGGCTCGTGGTGGCTGTGGCTCAAAAGAGCAGGAAAGAGAAAAATGGCATGTAAAAACATAACACAGTTTTGCCCCTCCTTCGATGCCAGGTTGTGGAGAGCAGAGCAAAAGTGCGAGGCAAGGAGGGTTTATTTGCTTGTCTGGGACACCAGAGAGTCCCAAGGGTTCTTGAAGAAGTTGTTGTAGACAACAACTTCAGCTTGTTGTCCCCCTATAAACATGCTTGGGAGCACACCCTCACAGATGTTATGCTGTTATTTTTATTGAGGGTTTTTTTTCTGTTTTATATGGCTGTTTTCAGGGCTTCCTCCCCATACGCCCATATGCTGAGGGCACTCAGCAGCAGCATCTGTGTGATTGAGAGGACACACAGGCCCAGCTCTCCTCCCTGGTGTCCTTGTCACATCAGGTCTTTGTCTCTTCAGGTCTCATCAGGCTGAAACCTGGCATGTAGCTCAGACGGGCTTGAAATTAAAAAAAAAAAAAGAAAAAAACCAAACCAGCAATAGGCTGACACAGATGGGTTATTCAGTTTTTAAGAGTCTGTGTGAGCAAAGGCTGTAATTTCCCTTGAGGCCAGGCTTTGTCCATCCTCCTGTGATCCTCCCCTCAGCAATCACCTTGTCTCTGAGAATGCAGACTTGGTGAGGTGTGGCACCAATGTGTTTATAAACACCACAGTATCTTAAAGGACTGGAGAGGGAGATTTGAGCGTGAAACTGACCGTGGTCCAGGCTTTCCCGCTTGTGAGAGGTTTTACAATTATTTTTTCCAATACTATTCCCAAAATCAAGTGTGCTCTGCAAGAAGCAGTTCAACCAAGTGCTGTCTGCCGTCCTGGGACTATATGATCTATGGCTTTCTGTATGAAGGAGCTGTGCATCCTAGAAACATCACCCAGGGCTTTCGGTACCAAGATTACAGCGGTCCAGCAGAGCATCTGGGAGCTTTGCTTGAGAGAAGTCCTTCAATTTTCCTGCTTCAGAGTGGGGGAGCTCAGTCTGTTTGGGCTTTCCAAGTGCTAGCCTTTGAGCAGTGAGCCTGAAAGACCATGGTTCCAGGTGAAGCCTGAAAGATTTGTTATCCCAGCAGTTTTCTGAGGGGAAGGAAAGAAAAAGAAAAAAAAAAAAGGGAATTTTAGTTTTCCATACATTTAGAGAACTTGAACTGTTTTGCAACAAAAAGTTAATATAGCCTGAGTTTGGAGAAGAGATTACTTTAAATGACTAAAGGAAGCCCAGTGAACAAGAAAGCTGGAGCAACAGGACTCATCAGGAAAGACAGACAAGGAAGATACTACAAAGCTATTGAAGATGCACAAATTTCTGAATGAGACCTGTGTTCTTCAACCATATCTCTCAGTAGCTTCAAGAGGCTGATTTTTATGCTGACTTTAGGGAGAAAAGAGTACTTTGACTTTGCTCCCTTGTGGAGGGGAAAAATGTTTTCTGGAAGGAAGTGTAATGGCATTTGCCGTACCTCCCCAATAACGAGGCATTCCTTCTGGGTGGTAACTCAAACAGTGATGTGATGTTGATGTCTGATTGAAGACTGAGACTGGCTAATGAGCTGGAGTAAGAGTGAAAGGAGTTTTTCCAAACCTTGTGGCGTCTTAAAATTTCCAGCACTCTGCCCATTGAGGTAAATTATTTCCCAGAGCATCCTGAGAAAACACTGATGTGATACCTACTGGGAGGTCATAGTGCTGGACCTGGGGACCTAGTAAAATGAAGATTTAAAGGTACAAGTGTAAAATAACTTGTGTGTGGTGTGTGTGATAAAAGCCTTTTTTACCCTTGCTGTTTCCACTGCTTGGTATCATAGTATGCAGGGTCTGTCTCAGCACGTGTGTAGAAAAAGATGGCAAAAGGTCCCCATTTTTAAGTTCCTGATCAAAGCTCCACCATACTGAATGCTACAGAGTCTGACTACACAGCTAAAGGTTGCAATTTTGGATTATCTTTAAATCTCCCTGGTGATTTTTACATTTAGAAAAACATCCTTGTGATGCCAAGGGAAAAGGATAAGTTTTCTGAAAGAATCCCATCTGTATCAAAGGCCAGGCTTTTGTGTCTTCTACAGGACTACAAGATTTGCTTCAGAGAGCTATGGTCCTGTTTGAGTAACAGCAGCAGAGTACCACCAAAGTCAAAGATCCCCCAAATTTTCAGTGCTTTCTCTTGCATTGCTCAGTACTGAAGTGACCTCCCTGACTTATGCACGGGAGGTGGCAGTAATCTCAAGGCATGGTTCATGTTTCCAGCCGTGCTCATGTTCTCATGAACAGAGAGCATCACACGAGTGATACCTTGACTTTTGAGGGTAAAGCCAGGATATCACTCATAACTAACAGCTGGCCACCAGTGAAGTTTATTAGAAACTCAGTTAGTTACCAAAGTGGGTTTTTTATCTTGGTGACCTTCCAAGGCAATCAGAGCCTTCTTGGAAGACCTTGAATCAGGAATGTTTGGATATAAGAAAAATAGCACTGCGCAGCACACAGTTCTGATCTCCCTGGGTTCACAGATTTGGAAGGCGCTGTACCACATATAACTGTAGAAGACAGCACTGAGATACTGTAGCTGCTGCATCAAGGTCATGGTGTTCTGGGATCCAATTAAAATTATGCAAGATAGGCAATTTAGGAAAGAATTCAGGAAGGAAAAAAAGTCACGAGCGTGATGAGCTCAGTTACTTTGTAAGATTAATTTTCCGCTATCTCACGATCTTGTAATAAGACCACAAAGTATTTTAAACTTTGATTTGCTTATTGATCAGACCTTTTGAGACCTTACTTTCTAAATCACAGTTATAGGTTTGACTTCCATTTAACAGCGAAGTTGTGGGCTTGCCTTGGAGTACATGCTGGTTGCAATGGGCTGTGAATGAGGTGCGTGGGCAACAGTGAAACCTGGAACTGGCACGTCTGACTCCTTCCCTGAAGGTGGTATGAATAAAAAACGTAGTAATGCCACAGGTCCTGTGATGCAGAGCATTGATTTTGCCTCCTCCACCATAACCATCGTGCTTCTCCAGGTCACTGCGCTATCTTTAATTCCCAGAAACCTATAAAGAGATAATGAGATAAAGAGATTGCAAGCTTGGGGAATTGCCATTTGATGGAAAGTTTGATATTTTGCATGGGGGCGTAACAGGCCTATTGCTACCCTAATTTTCTTCTAAATCCCATGTCCTGAAGGAAAGGGATAACAGATTTAGCTATCTAGTGTATTTTAAGAAGTGCTTTTATTGTTATGCTCTGTAAACCAAAACTGCTGCTGGCAAAGGGGACAGGGTTTAATGCATACTTTGAGCATAAGGATCTAGCAAATCCTTGCAGGTATTGCTAGATCTGTGACCTGTGTTAGATTAAGCTGGTTACTGGGGACTTATCCTGGGCTCAGGCCTCTGTTTTGCTAGCTTAAGAGTACAAACACCGAGCGAAAAGAATAAAGAACTCACAGTCCAACCAGGCAAGACAAAGACTTGATTCCCTTACAGCCAGCCAAGAGTGGTTTGCGAACACTGTGTGAGTACCAGCATTTTAGTCTCCATTTTCTTTCTCCTTTCCTTTACATTTAAAAAGTTTTCCTGAGGAATAATGACCTGAGCGAGAACGACAAAAAAGGAAGAGGAAGCATAAGAGCAAAGAGTGATGGAGAAGCAGAAAGGGAGCAAGGTGAGGAGAGGCTCAAACAGTCAGTGAACAGATAAAAAATGTCGTCCAGTAGAAAACTGTGGAAGGAAATTAGATAGGGATGGTTGCTGCTGTCCAGGTGGTCCTTTGCTCAGATGCAGGTCTCTCTCTCTCCTGACAAGAGTCTCCAAGGCACATTCACACTGCTCTGCCTCACATCGAGCAGAACTGGGAAGGGAAGGTCCAGGAAACTGCCCTGATCCTCCTCAGGCTGTGGTGATTATGTGTGTCCTTGCTTGGTGCAAGCCAGTGTTGTATCTCCAGGGGAAGCAGCTGAAATGCAGCAGCCCTGGCTGCCTGTGGGTTGGATCTGAAGCTTTGTAGAATGGACTGTGCTTGCAGGTGTCACTGTAGAAATGGTGAGGGGGGCAGAGCATCCCTTTCCAGCAGTACTCAGAGGACTTCTTAGGAGCTCTGCTTGCTTAGGAAGGAGGTAGTGTCTTGAGCATTTCTTCTTTTTTGCAAGAAACCTCACTTGTGAGACCTCCATGCAGTTGAAGGGGCAGAAAGCCCAGCTCTGTCTAAAGTGAGGCAACTGTGGTCATGAGGGCACTCTTGGTCACAGGATGCATGGGAGTACACAGAAGGTGTTTCAGATGTTGGGGAGGTGACCCAGTAAGCCCAGATAGATGCCCTCCTACAAATCAGAGTTTGGCTGTGGTGTGAGCAGAAATAAAGCAAAGGACTAGCAAAAGAAGGTGGTCCAGTGACCAGCCTCAATAAAAGGCAGGCAGGAACTGTCCTTGAGAGTGCCTTTATCTCCAGAGGTTGCAAAAAGTCAGTGGAATGGAGGGGGAAGGGTGTAAATAGTGCCTTTTTTTTTCATACTTTCTCCATTCTCTTATTCTTTGTTTTCTGTTGATAAAGGATCTCTATGAAGAGAGTAGCAAAGGAATTGATGAGTCATAAGGTTTGCAACTTCATTTCCCCCTCATCTCTCATCTCCGTCCCTCCTGCCTCGCCCCTCCTCTGCTGGTGCAGCAGGACGTGCTGTGCCTTTAAGAAGTGTGGTTTTTCAGCAGCCTAATTCCTGAGCTTTGGCATGTGTTGAGGCATGCCCTAAGTTTTGTGGTGTGGTGTATGAAAACCTAAGTGCATTGGTCTAAGGAGGTTTTTAACTCCTTTCTGCCATAGATACACGGTACCTCGTTGTTCTTTGCTTGCAGAGCATACACGATTCAGCATTTCCGTGGGGATTTCTGCTCTCCTCTCCAAAAGAGGACGGGAGATTAAGGGATATTTTTTTTTTTTCAATTAAAATTTCTAATTTTTTGAGTTGCTTTTTACATGTCAAAGCTGTGGTGAATGACGCTGACATAGCAGATTCTCTTGCTGATTCTATTCTCCCACTGACACCACTATTGCTGCAGTGTTAACCTGTCATTGCAGTAGCAGAAGGTGTAGCTGGAGACATGTTGACCTGTAGCAGTCACAGCATTGGCAGCTTTATTATTCATATATTGTGATTTATTTTTTTTTAGTGTTCCCATTCATCAGCGTCACTGCTTGCTTCCTTTCCGCTCTCATAACAGTCAAAAAGAAACTTGTAAAAGACAATATGACTGTAAAAATTAACATAGCATTACGCAAAGAAAATTTAGGGTGGGTTTTTTTCTTTTTTTTTTTTTTTTTCCTTTTTTTAGCAAATCTCATTCATTAGAAACCAAATGTATGCTTGGGTAGGTCTACCTGGAATTTTTTTTAAGGTTTGCTAGGGGCAAACCACAGCTCCCAGAAGGCACGTTACAGGCATACCAGGAGGAAACTACAGAGTTACCCTTGGTGATTATTTGAAAGGCCTTGTTGCTATGAGGTATGGATCTGTATGCTAACACGGTCTTGTAATAACAGTGTAAAACCTCTCGAGCTGTCAGCCTGTGTTTCCATACTGTCCCTTGGTTTTAGGCATCAGGACAGGGAGCAAGTCCAGGTGAGCAGAATTCCCCTACATCTCCCGAAACCGTGGCAGTTCCGGGACTTGCCGTGCAGTCACCCGCAGGATGTGGGCCCCACAGATGAAAGAATGGTTTCTAGTAGAGACAGGCCTGTTTTTATGAGGAGAGATGTTGGAGGGGAAGGGAGGGAACAGGAGCTAGGGCTGGATGTGCCTTCCACGCCGAAGTGGGTGTGTGGCTTTGATTAAATCACTTAACCTTTGAGCTGCAGGTTTCTTGTGAGTCAAACAGTGGTATTAGCACCGGGTACGGCATGCTGGGATTAAATGAATTAGCGTAACAGGACTTTACAGCCTTGGCTGTGTAAATGTGCTGAGTGCAGTTGTTCTATTTAAGAAGCTTGTAGTGCTGGTTATTGAGCCTAAGGGAGGCCCCCCACCAATCCCCTCTTCTCCCCTCCCTCCCAATTAGTCCGGTCAGTGCTCTTATCCCTCTCCATGACCAATAGAGAGCAATCTCTGCTGCTTAGCCTCTGGATCTTGAAGCAGTGCTGTACTGCGACAACGCTCTTCACAAGTGGCTACAGAGGAACAGCCGCACCGCAAGCCCTGGCGAGGAGCTCTGTCTTCTGCATCGCCCTCCAGCCACCCAGGCCCAAGGAGTCCCCGGCTACCCAGTCCCTTCAGCATCCCCTCTAGCCTGCTGGAACGGGAGGTAGAGGTCCTGGGGTCTCTTGACATCTCTGCCACCTGCTCACGAGGTGGCCTGGGCAAGTCACGTCACCTTTTTCTTCTTCTTCACTGGTCATGCTGAAGTGCGGATTGTATCTTGTGCCTTCATACTCGAGAGCTGCTCAGGGGTGAATTAATTAATGAACGCCGGGAAGTCAAGGATGTCTGTGGATGCACAGCACAATGTAAATGTGAAGTATTGCTCGGTAATTATGGGTGGAGGTAGCCCTTGTTGAAAAGGATTAATTTTATCATAAATCAACATTGGATCAGGTGAAATCGTAGGAAGGAGTGTAGGGAAAGCCTGCCCTCTGTTACCTCAGTCTGAAATTCCTCATGAGACTGGAATGCTGCTTCTCCCCTGTGCTTTGTGCATGCGTGGACTCTAAATCTAGTACTGGTTACTGAGATTGATGGGGTGGCATAAAAATAGTCTGACTTCTATAGGTGTTATATTTCAATGTACAGAGGGAAAGAGGTCTGGTTTTTTTTTTTTTTTCCTTCTCTTGGGATTCAGCTTTTTATGAGGAAGCCAAGTACTGCTTTTTGCAGTGTTGTCTGGCATATCCAAGGTTGACACAGCAGCTCCTTGGGTTCAGTTAGTTTAGCAAGTTGTGGATTTTAAGGAAAAAAGGAGATGAAATATTATTATGTAGCAGCTGACATACTGGCATCATCAGGGTGCAGGTTATAAAGTCTCTGGTGCTGCGCAGGGATCAAAGAGTTAAAAATGCCAAAGGTTTAATCCAGTGTAATAACATTTTGCAAGGCCTATCAAATTCTCAGCAAGCGAGAAGCAGACAAGCGACGGAGCTGGGTAGAAAATGAAATTAGATGGAATTGTATTGCCACAGGTTTATCTAACTAGTTGTTTCACTTCCCAGGGCAGGCGCACGTTTATCTGAGCCCTCAGCAGAAGCTCAGACCGAGTCGTGCTCCCACAGAAATGGAGTGCCCTTCATCCCATTTGAACAAAGCACTGCTCTGCTGTATCTATTTTTGGACACTGATTTGTATGCTCTAGAAGCCATCTCATTCCTTAGAATACAGCCCTATATTGTTGTGTTTGTTTTCCTTTTCCTGCTGTGTACATAGTGGATTGTTGTTCGTTTGTTTGAAGGATTTAAACATCTGGGAGAGGCCAGGGATAGTAATGTCTTTGTACATAGGTTAGATGGGGAGCTGCGGGTCCCTTCCAAAGTGAAATGTTATATGCCATCTTCTGGGATGCTCATTTGAGGGTTTTGGTGTGGGAAAGACAATCAATATAATACTAATCCAAGCTGCTAAAACTAGCGCAAGGTAAAAATGGATTTATTTCCCTAGGTAGCTCTGCAATCGCTTCCCATGGAGGTAATACCAAGTATAAATTTTGGAAATAAATATTTATATGCAGGAGGCTTAGCTGAGATTGGGTGAGTAGTGAGAGCAATCAGTATTTACTAAAATATGTCAGTAAGTAATGCACATAGGGCAGGTCTCACTGTGAGAAATTCAGTTCTCCTGTAATGTAAGCTTTGCAATATTATTTGGACACAAACAAATCCAATTATAGTCCAGGTTTAGACAATAGGTTATCACAGATGAAAGGAGCAAGTAGAAAGTGGGGGGGGAAAAAAAAAAGGGTAAGTTGGTGTATAGTGCAGCCCCCTTCCAGGGAGTGGGAGGTTATTCTGCAAGAAGCCCTTGTGGCTTTTACCAGACTGTTTGCAGACCAATGCTGTAGTCACAGAAGAGCAGTTATTACAGTCTGGCTCGGTCAATTTCAAATTATTTCTTTTCTGAGAAAACTAATGGCCGTTTTGTTACATTACTTCCCAGCAGAGGAGCCAGGCAATCCTGAATTTAAAACAAAACCACAAGTGAGTGACAGGGAGCTAAGCATGGGCTGGAGTCTGGCAGCAGCATATCCTTCAGCCAGAGAGAGAGAGAAGATTTTTCCTTTGAAGATAAGACACCTGGGGCTTTTGTAGAAACTTAAGTATGCCCCGAGTTGTGCAGCTGTTATCTCGATTTAAAAAAAATAAACAAAACAAAAAGACAGAGAAAGACAAACCATCCGGCTCTTCTCTGCGCCACCCAAAATTCCTCCAAATGCTAAAAGCCAGCGCTGTTCATTCTGCAGTCGTGTCACTTGTGACTCGTGGCTCGTGGGACGCTTCCAGCCGAAGCAGGCTCCCGTGGGGCTGTGTGTGTGCCTGCGGGAGAGCCGGGAGCCCATAGGGGACTGTGCTGATGTATATGTCTATATGGGTGAGCGAGAGCCCGCCCGTGGGGTGTCATAACGTGGCCAGGGCACAGCCAGTTATGAAACTTTCCAATAAAGTCTCAGCACGTCAGTATTGGTTGCTTGGGTTTGGGGTTGGTTGTTGGGTTTTTTTCTTTTGTTTTGCGTTGTTGTTGTGTTTTTTTTTCCCTGTCCGTGGCCCTCCACTTTCATTTCCATTTATGAGTGCAGAGAGAGGTAGGGGCAGGTTGAGAAGTGCTGTAGCAGACACTCCCCCCCCCATTCCCCCCTTCCCAAAGCCGCTGGAGGAGCCGAGCCGTTCCCACGACAGGTGGAGCACACACCTCCGCCGCCCCGGGCCAGATTCCCCAGGTCGAGGTGCCCAGGGACAGGGGAAGGGGGAAGCCCTCGCTCCGGGGGCAGCTGCGGTTGTTGGAAGGGGCCCCTTCAAAGTGCTGCGGCAGCAGCCAGAAGTTGGACTTTTTTTTTTTTTTCATTTTTCGAAAGGACCGGAGAAATTATTAACCGCGGTTGATGACGTCAGAGTTGATCTGATTAAAGGTTTGTTTTCTTGCTGGCAGAGGTGTGCTCCGTAGAGACTGGTTCTCTCTTCTTTTTTTTTTTTTAAGTTTCTTTTTTGAACAGCAAACGGAGGGAACTGCTCGCATTGCTGCTGCTGCTGCCGCTGCTGCTCCAGCCGCGCGTGTGTGTGTGTAAACAGGATGGTGTATCTGTAGCTGCCACGCTCAAAACACACATTTGACCATGAGGACTCTTCGCAGGTTGAAGTTCATGAGTTCGCCCAGCCTCAGTGATCTGGGCAAGAGAGAGCAGGCAGCCTTGGATGAGCGGGGGACCCAGCAGCGACGGGCCTGCTCCAACGCTACCTGGAACAGGTAAGGTCTCGCCCGGTGTGTGCCCACTCCCCTGCAGCCTCTCCCCGCTCCTGTGGCCGTGATTTCACGTGCAGGTAGCCCTTCTTTTGGCTTGCAGGCTAGGGCTGCCTTGCTCCCAGCTGGGCAAGGCTACAGCGTGTCGGGCTTCTGCGTTGGTGCTTTACCACATACCGAGGTTGCGTTCAAGTAAAAGACGGGAGAGGCTTTTTTTCCCTTTTGGTGTTAACCTTTCCCTGAAGGATGAGAGCAAAGAGCCTTTCCTGCAGATGGCTCAGCCACAAATACGTCTTTGTGTCTCTCTAGATACTCTCATTCGGGCTTGATTTTGGTTTAGTTTAAAAACTATATACGCAACTTTTTAAAAATTCATTATTTTTACACGCATAACTCTATGCCTTGCTGGGTGTTGGAACAGATAAGACAAAGTCTGCTCAATTTACTGCCATTAATACAAATAGCTCTGTCCATGTGTGTATGTGCACACGCACTTTGGACAGGGAAAAATAAGCCCTGATTGTTCTGTTTATTGTGTTTATGCATCTGAATTTTATTACTGTTTGAAGAAAAAAAACCCAGCAAACATGCAAACATTTTGCTGAGAATGTGTCACTTAGCACGGGTATTCAGAAAGCATCTCAATGACTGTTTTGGTGACACTCTTAAAAATGAGTCTTAAGTCGTTAGGAATTATATTCTTATGTCCTTTATGAAAATGAAATGTCATCTCCTGGGTCACAGCTTGGAAAGTGTCATTTGTCATGTTTTATAATTGTACGGCGGGACAGGTGTAGCAAGAAAAATACCAGTGACCTAAGAGACACATTTGTTAAAGGTATTTCAGTTCTGAACAAAACCAAAGAATTTAATCACATCTTCTGTCCCTCTCACCACTGGATTTGTCGTTCCATGCCTGCATTATGAATTAGTTGTTTAATGCCAGCAGCACGCTGAGGACTGAAACTGTACTGGTCACAAAAGAGGGTGAGGGTCTGCTCAAATATTGTGCTATATTAGATGACTATGTGCTATAATATATGACCCAGCCTTCCCCCCAAGGTCTGGATGGTGGTGGTAATTAAAGGCTAGATTGGGCCATCTTGGCTCATGCCACTGGGGGCTTTACTGGGCCAGTAGCCTCAAAGGAAGCAGCAAGGAGTAAGATAGTCCTTGGTGTGAATCAAGGTGACACAATGTGGTCCCCAAAGCCTTTTTGTGATGGTGTGCTGATGCCTTTAGTTGGCAGGGATTAGTGTTTCCAGGTGTTGCTTGCAGGGAGGGAGCCATGGAGGCAAATGCGAGTGGGGAGCAGGTCAGGCATGGGGCTTGCTGGAAGGAGGAGAGCTCCAGGCTTAGGGGCTGCTGATATTTAAACCAGAGGGTTTTCCTAAGTGAGATGAGCAAGAGTTTGCTATTATTAATTTGGACTGGACAGATTAATACCTCTGGCCAGAAGTGCTTGCCTGTCAGCGAGCTAGACTTCTGCACGTTCCATCCAAACGCTTAGACAACTGGAGTTCCATCCAACGCTTAGTTCCTGGAGTAGGTATCCACAGGTCATCCTGTCACCAGTTTGCTTCAACTGCTTCAGTTTGCTTCAGTTTGCTTCAACTGCTTCAGTTTGCTCGGGCCTAACTGTGCTTTCCTGTGTTGCCCTGGGTTCCTGTGCAGGGATCACTGGCCTGTCCCTACCGTTTGGTGGCACGTGTCTCCAAAACGCCTTGGGAGCCCTGGCAGGGCTGCTGTTGTGGGGTGGCAAGGCTGGTGCTACCTGCGGGGGCAATTCAAGTGGGCATCACCTGCCTGCACTAACAGCTGCCTAAAGCTATGGCAAAGAGTGCAGATTACAAGCCAGTTGCACTGGACAGACAAAGGGAAGGCCCTTTATGTCTTATTATAGTGCAAAGTTTTCTCCTGAGCGGAAGAGGGAGTGAGGGTGATTCTTAATTCAGGTGCAAAATGACTTGTATCCTCTGTTGGTTTGAAGAAACTCAGATATTCTACAGGCTGTTTATCCTCAGGAAAGCCAGGGCTTAAGTGATGTTGGTTTAGTTGTATTAAGAAGTTATCCACTGTAGCTTCTGCCTATCACCAGCACTGGGCACGTGTAACAGGGTCTGGTTTTGAGGGAACTGGTGTTCTGCTCTCCTGGACGTAACCGGAACGTTGGCCTCACAAAGTGGGCACCTAAACTTTGACCCACCAGAAATCTTGGGTGGGTTTTGAAACGCCCGCTGGGCTGCGGAAGGTTTTTTACTTTTCCTTTGCAAAATTCAAACATCCCAACGGAGGACTTCAGTTTATGGGAATATTTGTTCTCCCGAAGGAAAGAGTTGCCTCTGCTGTTTCATTCTGCGCAATACCCAGCGTCAGGGTTTGTTGATCAAGGAAGTCGAGATGCACCAGCAGAGCTCTTCCCTCTCACCAAGCCTGGCTGTTCTATATTTAAATGTCTGCTGGTTTCTTGCCTGATGTCAGCAGCTGTGCCTGGGTGTGGTATCTGCTTTTGAAAGAGGCCTTGAACCAAGTTCATCCCAACTGATGTGGGGAGAGGTAAAGCACAACCCCACGGCGGGGCCCTGCCCCACGCGAGGCTGCTGATCCCCATCCCCTGCTGAAAAGCCAACCCTGTGAGGTGGAGCGAGGATGCTGCAGGGACCACACTGAAACACTCCCGAGCCAGAATTTTGCCACTGGGGTCTTTCTGCAAGGCAGCAGTTCTGTCAATGTGGGCTTTTTCAGAGGAAAAGGCGATGCATGGCGGGTGTGGGGCTGCACCAGTCTCAGCCCTCAAACTATTTATACCAGAGGATGCCCACTGACACCAAACTGCGGGGTTCGGTGGGCAGGGGGCAAGGAAGGTCTCTTCCTCCCTGATAACTTTCCTTCGCCCCCAAAATGCGGTAAAACTTCTCGACTCTGGTAGATCAAAGGGAGATCGGTGCCAAGCTGCTGTCTGCTGCTATGCAAATTCGACTTTATATCTCAGCCTTTTTCTGAGCTTGCTTTCCCATGAACCCCAAAAGATCTGCACAGCACCACGCCGGCAGCACACGTTAACTGGCAACCAACAGCAACATAGTGGAACAATACGGTTTCGTTACAGCTCACAGAATTTGCATTGGATTAAAATAGCTTAGATTTTTTCACTAGCATTGTCTTCAATTCCTTTTCTCTCTCCCCCCCCCCCTCCTCACCCCCCTTCCTTTCTGCTTCAGGCAAAAAAAATGAGAGCTGAATGCTGACTAAACCAATTGGACTGAGAAAACCAGGGGTTTTAATCTTGAGCTTGCAAGCTTGGGCTGGGGGGAGCACGGGGGAGGCTCCCAGGGTAAATAAAATCCATGGCGAGGTTTTCATTCTGACTGAGCTGGCACAGACTGCCTAATCAGGACCTGATACTCTCTGAGTTGTGCTGTGGGAAAGCCTCTAGTCAAACACTCCGAGATCCTCTTCGGTTTAAAAAAATGGCGAAAATTCATGGAAATGGGAAAGAGTAGGAGATAGTAAAGGAAAGGCAAAGAAAACAGATGAGATGCCTGGGACATTAGTGAGATCAGCAGTAAATTCAAGGAGACATATGGAATCAGAAGCATTTTAATGGTTTTGGGATAATTTTTACAGATTTGTAATAAGCGCAGTAACTTGCTGTAAAGTAACTTTTACAGTCATGGGAAGCATATGTCATTTTCAAATTAAAAATGAATGTTTTTTCAGATCATGCTGAGGCTTTTCTAATGGAGGAAACATTCCAGACTGGCATATTTATCTACTAAATCTACTCAGAAAATTTTTCTTCCAATATTTAGTGTTTATTTAGAAAAATATTTTCAAACAGTTCCACTGTCTTGAGGATCAGCTTTTTTTTCATGACCCTTTAATCGGAACCCTCTTTGGAACTTCAGGCCGTGTGTGTGCGTGGAGGACAGAGAGAGACCAGTTGTGGGGTGGGGAGGAGATACAAGGGGTGAAGGGGACTTCCCAGCTGGTCAAGCCACCACTGCACCATGGGACAGGTGCCAGCCTTGACTACAGTAATAGAAAGTGGTGGTGGGGGAGAATTGCTCCTCCCCATAGCCCTCCAGACATATTTATACTTGCTTGAATGCAGGTATGTATAATTGGAAGCCAAGATCTCCATAGTCCTACACTCTGCAGAGATATTAACTCTTAGTAACACCTCAGGGAAGTCCCTTCACCTCTCTGTCTCAACTTCTCCCTACTTAAGAGTAGTGTTTATAGTTACTGAAGTTTGGGAATTAATGCCTCTCAAAGTCTTTGAAAATAGAGTTCTGCAGCCCACCTTATTTTTGCTTGTATGATCCAGTGCGTAACTGCAGCCTATCCCTCTTTGCAGATTGCTTTCCCTTGGGTAGAAATTTCAGAAATGTAAGTGAAGTAGCAACTGCAAGATTATTTTGAAAGGGTCACAGAAAACCTGTAGATTTGCAGCTGGACTGAAGCTGTGCTGAAAATGGGCTTTTCCCAATGGGATTAAGCTAATTCAGAAAAATGAGGGTTTAGTCTGGAGCAAGAGTGTCTTCAAGGAGGTTTTGATGCAAGTATATCAGGTTAATTATTGTGAATTAGCTATTCCTGTAACTTTCCAGAGGAAGTGAGCCTTAAGTCACTAAGTCCCCTTTTAAAATGAAAATGTTGTCTTTAACTAGCCAATACTCTCAGGGTGTGATTATTCACACAGCATTTTTGTGTTCATGGACTTCACCTGGAGCTCTGGAAAGGGGAGAATTTGCAAACGCTAAATAAAAATGCTGTGATATATTCACCCCTGCTGTTTGCATGGGAAGATAGTGACTGCTTTAGAGAACCACAATTACTTGTGTGCTGTGCACAAGTGAAAACGTGAGTTGCTCCACCTGCTATGCCAGGAAACGCCGAGCTGGTAGGGCCATGGCCATGGTTGAAGCAAACAGGACATCAAAAATCAGACAGAGACTTGTGATCAAACACAATAGTGAACAAACTTCACTATTGTTCCTCAACTCTGCGGGCAAAACGATTCCACCCTGGCAGAAACCAGTGTTTTAAATTGCAATGGTTTTTCCTTCTTGGTTTGTTAAAACCACCAGTGAAAGAATAGGGGTGGGTGGTACTTCAGTGGTGGGGAGAGCCATCCTCCCACCCACAAAAAGGCAGTGGTGTCTGGGTGCACGACTAGCAACTCAAAGGAAGTGTATGTTTTGGTGGTATCGAGCTACAGTGGCTTTCCATTATGCAAAAATCAGAGTAGTAAACCCCACCCTCCCCATTTTGGCACTCACAGTGTTAGGCTGGTGGGGGGTGCTGTCAGTGAGCATCCCGCTTCAAGCTCTGGGGATTTACACCTTCCAGATGCAGACAGTGGGGATGGTCTGTGCTCTGTGTGCTGGAGCTGCCATTCCCCACCTTTGCAGGCAGCTGAATAGTGAGTCCTGGAGGATGGGACAAATCTAGAATGAGTAGTCACTCCAATAAGGTGAAGTTTCTTAGCACGCTGGGTTGATTTTTGTTGCTGTGCATTCTTGGTTTTAAGTCATTTTCTTCTGGCAATCTGAGGCCACTGCGGAATAGAGAAGTGCAATAAATTGCTGGAGCCATCTGACATTTTGTCTTCATTCTAAAGGCAAACCACCTCCAAAAAACCTGGCTTCTGCAGTTTTCCAATCCTGATTTCCCCTCCCACAGCTGACCTGCTCTAGCCATGCTTCTCTGTTCCCTTTTTGGGCTCTTTCAGGCTCTTTTTTGTCTCCTCTGTACTGCTTTGTTCAAGTGCACCTTGAGCACACATTTACACACACAGCAACTGCAAGGAAGGTGTTCAGAGTAATATCAGTACAGGAGTGCATCTATTATTAACTTTTGGGTTGTAAAAGACTTAGAGAAGGGAGCTTACAAAGCATTTCCAATTCAGGTTACTAAAATATAAGTTTAATTACATACGTTATTGACTTAAGCTTCAGTGAAGGCCAGTCGCAGACATAAGTAAAGGGGATCCTCCCACCTCAAGCATCTCACAGGGCTTCTGTATTTTTCTTCACACCAAAAGGTTGTACCATTCTGACTAAACCCTTTTAAGCAATCGTTCATTACAGAAACCATAGCGTTACTTTGATTTAAGCAAGGGTTGGGTTCATTTTTTTAATTAGCTGAAGGTAAGTAAGAAGATTTAAGCTAGCTTTTTATTATCCTGACACCAACCTATGCCCCCAGTAGCATCCCAGTTATTCCAACTCCTCTTTCTTGGCTCTTGAGCAAGTGTGGAGGCTCAGATCTCCATGGCCTTCCCGGCACCACGTGCCTGCACCCTGCAGACAAAGGCTGCTGCTGGTGGTGGGAAGGAAATGCTGCTGATCAACGTAGTGGGGCCAAGACAAAGCAGTTTCCAGACAAGGCAGTTGTCCCTCAGTGCAAGGGAGATCCCAGACAGACTAGAAGATCAGCACAAGGATGTTTTATGCAGGTGCAGTGCTGGTACTCGGGCAATAACTTAAACGCTCGCAACCTGTCCCTCTTAGTTCCTAAAAACCTTGCTCCCTCTTACTTCTTTGAGGAATAATAATGGACCTGTTAAACTGGAAAGAGAAAACCTCCCCCTCGATTAGAAAACGGTGCCAGAGAGGAGGAGAGAGAGCACGTTGGCTTCTATGAGAAATATTTAGTCATTCTTCTCTGCAGAAGGCTGGCAGGGAACACTACAAAGTTCATTTCCGAATCAGAAGAGCGTGTAAAGACTGCTTGTTTTATTCACTACATTAATCGTCCTTCACATATTACTCATAATATTAAAACACCCAAGTCGCTTCACTGTATATCAGAGACATTTAGCTGCCAATTTTCAAATAATCGTAAATTGAGTGTGTCTCTTTGAGCCAGCCAAAATAAGCTGGGTTAGATCGTGAGTGGATGTCTGTGCACATGGGTGTACGGGGGGAAGAGGGACCACCATGGGGGGGGGAGTGCTTAACGCCTTGGAAACATTGTCAAAGGAGCAAAAGAGAGAAGAGGATAATGATTCCTATTTTGATCTGCTTGTGTATTTCATATCCTTCACCTGCTTCCCTTTTAATTTCCTTCTCCCACAGATGAACGTGGTTGAGCTTTTCTAACAGTGGGTCTCTTGGCTGTTCAGCCTCGTTGCCTGCCTGCGTTTCCAATCTCTCCATGAATAGTGTCATAGTTACCTTCCAGCCCATTCCTCTGCTCCCAGCAAGTATTGCAAGGGGTTGTCTTACCAGTGACCTGAGAAGGTTTAATGTGGGTGTCTGAGGTCCTCACGCACACTCCACTGCCACCTGGCATGATGGCAGCAGCCTTATGTGACTGGATCTGGTCCTGAGCCCACCAAGCTTGTCTGCCAGCAGGAATCAGGCTTCCTCCCTCTGGAGACCTTATGAACAGATAAGGCTCTTCTTCTCAAGGCAGGGCAACCCCAAATCCTGGTACCTCCAGGATGGGCATATCTGGTGCCCAGAGCTCCAAAGCCAGTTGCTTCTCCATTGCACCAGACTCTAGCATGGTGTGAGCAGGGGGAGGTCAGCTGCAAAGCTCGGAAAAACGATGCTGCAGCATCATTGGTAAAATTAGATCCCCGGGAGGGATGTGCATGCTGTAGCTTCTCATTCTTGGAAAATCTTTTCAGTAGATGTTCTAGAGGTGAGATTCAAGTCAGTGACCTCTAAATACACCCCCTGAGTATCCTCGAGGCTGGTTGTTTCTGTTCCTTGCTCCTGCTGAGTAGAGGCTGGGAGGTGGTGTGCAGAATGAGAGATATGTGGGGAGATGGTGCAGAGCAGGAAGACTTCTGCTCTGTATTTTTTGCAATATGTCTTAAGATGTCATCTCCCTTTCTCGGTTGCAACACTGAATAGGAAATGCCACATGCCAAAATCTGTATTTTCCCTTGGCAGTCAGTATGATTGTGAAAGAAGAAGATAAAAAGAGTGACAATGATGGCATGTAATACTGCTATCAATAATCACACTCACTGCTTCTGCTATTATTTTCATAAATATATTTTTAAGAACCCTTTAGTGATCACTGGCATCATCATTATTTTACATGTGGGGTAACGGAGGTAACAGTTCCATTCAGAAATGAAATAAGTTGCAGTCACTGCCAGCAGTGGGAATGGTCATTTCGGTAAAAACAGTCATATTGGTAGAAACCAAGTAGCCAGAGGTATGAGCAGTGGAGCTGAAAAAGACTGCTTTTTTGTGGGTTAGCATCTGTGTGCACATCAGATAATGGCTGAGCTCACCCTGCAATATGTTCTTGTTCATTAAAAGATGCTCCTTCTACTCCAGCTGAAACCTAAAGACCTAAAAAGGTCTTTGGTTTGGGACTTGGTCTTTGGGGGACTTCCACTCCATAGTTAAATGTGGTAGAAGTTGCCAAGCAGTTCCAGGAGTGTAGGAGTGAGGATGAGCTGACAGACAGAGGGACTGTGTGGTGAGTGTACTTTCCTTTTGAAGTCAAATCTGTGAGGCTATAAAAGGTGGCACAGGCTTGGGGAAGGCGGGGTGGGGGGGACTTCTGCTCCCTTCTACTAATGCTGAAACAGGTTTGGACTCACCTTTCACTGGCATTTCTTTACCTTTGTCCTCAGACCTAAGCTCAGTGATTTAGGCTGATGTGTCATCTCCCTAATTGTGTGAGGTGTATTTCAGGGGCATTTCAGAGCTTCTATTGAAGCATATACTCATTTCTGTATCCCTTTCAGGTGCGGTCTTGTTAAGTTCATGGGACTAAGCATCCATGCTAAGCACATGGATTGCCAGGTCACTGCAGTACCTGGCAGGTTTTTGTCATTCAGCATCCTAGACTTTTTGGGGCTGGTGGTCGTATGCCCCAGGGACAGACAGCATTGGGTATGAGACTTCCCCTTGAGAGAGAGAATTTTGTAGTCTCAGTCCTGTCTTTGGGTGTGTTTGATTGCAGCAGAAAGCCACCACCTCTAAGCAACATTTGCTTGCAGAACAGTTACAAATGGCATTGAAAACCAAATTGTCCCATTTTTGTAGGACAGATGGTTGGTGTATGCCGAGTGCATCGCTGCCTCTCTCACTGTCCACCTCAGAAACTCTAGACCTGTTGTTCTGTCAGAGCAGCCTTGGTTTTCCTTTAGCTGGAGCAGGAGCATAAATCTTTGAGAAGTGAAAAAGTGGTACTAGGATACAGTCTCTGTAAGCAATTGCACCTTTTCTATTGTTTCATTTTTGACAGTGAATGAGAGATTGGTTGAATTGACTTAAAATTCATAATCAGCCAGTGTTTCTTTTTTTTTTTTTCATTAAAGAACACTAACCATTCTTGAGATTCCATTCTAGTGAAGAGATGCTATACTTATTTGTTAAACTTCAGGTATAGTGTCCAGCCTGGATAAATGCTCATTTGTTGATAAAGAAAACAAAGTTAACCATAGCTCTGACAAATGCTTTCCAGCAATGTATCATTCATTTTTTCCGTGGCGAGCTATAGAGACAAAAATATATCTAAAAATGCTTCAAATATACTTAATATATGAATCTATTAAAAGTTATATTTAATATACTTCAAATACCTGAAATATGTAAGCCTAAGTTTTCTGAAAGTACTGATTTGAGATGTGCATCTGTTGAAGTTACCGAGTTGGAATATATCAAAAGGAACTGATTTTCAAAGATGTTATCTATTTTCTAGAGCATAATTGCCTTTAAGGCATCAGGTACCATTTAAGGCACCAGCATTCATCGGTGTCTTCTAAAAAGGTCCTGCAGTGTCTGGGCAGAGAGGTTAGGCTTGTTGTGGAAGTGACAGTTACTAATGACTCCTCCTGTCCTCTTTCAGTATCCACAATGGAGTAATAGCCGTGTTCCAGCGTAAGGGTCTCCCGGACCATGAACTTTACAACCTCAATGAAGGAGTCAGGTAAGAGACTTGACTCTACACAAGGTGTTGGTAGCCAGCGTGCACAAGACCTGTTTGCTAACCCTTGCACTTGGAAGTTTCTACAATAGTATTGCAGGGGTTTTTTTTTGCTCCCTGAGATAGTTTCAACCAGTACAGTCGGTTTGGTTTTGGTCAGATGTGTCTCAACACCTCACTGGGTAGCGAGGGCTGGGTTTCTCCTCCTGCACAGGAGGTATTCAGCCATGAGGAGGGTGGATTATTTCAGAGCCTGGCTTGAGGTACTGGATTGAAACTACGGAAGGGAAAACCTGGACCCCTGTAGTACTGCAGCCCTACACCACTGCAATGCTGCTGGCCTTTCCAGAGGTGCCAGGCCTAGCTCTGAGGTGCTTCCCTTGCATCCATGGAGGATGTAAAAAGCCTCCACGCACTCAGTGCAACATGGCAAGGAAAGATGTCCTGCCTGCTGGTCCCTTAAATCTGGCTTCAACTTCCACGCAGGCTAAAAATGCTGAAGATGTTACAAAACTGTCCTGTAAGCACAATAACCAGGGTAACACAGTTTAAGGTTCCTATTTCTGTCCCATACTCTGATGATATTTTTTGCAACAGACTAAATATAGACCAGTAAGATGTATAATGCAAACTCCTTTTTTTTTTTTTTAAAAAAAAAGTCAAACTCCTGCCATTTGAGTTAAGTTATAGTTGTGAAGAAAAGTATTTACCAAGATACAAGCTGATACCTGGATTTACAGCACTTTACTTTTAACTACTTTTTCTAGTTACTTGCTATTACTTACTAAACCCTCTCTCACTGACAAAGGCAAGGTAGTGGATTTCCTTTTAGAAATTTGTCCCAATGCTTTGAGGAATAAACGACAGAGAAGAAGGTGCATTTGCAAAAGACAGACAGCTTATTACATTCCCTGGCTGTCTTCAGATAACAGCTTCAGTGATTCCCTTTCCTTTACTGCTTATTCCTACTCTGTCTGGGCACCGGAGTCTAACAAAATCCACAGAATATCTAGATATTCTGGGATTATCTGCTCCTGTCAGATTCCAAGTCTGGGATAGCTGGCCCAGGCTGTGTCCATTAATTGTGTGAATATCTTCAGAGAAGTCCAGGCAAATGACAGTTGACCTGTAATCTCTCTTTTTCCCCTCTCTCTCTTTCTTTTTGAAATTAGAAGACACTTATCCTCCAGTTGTTTCTTACCGTGGGGAGAAATGACATACAAAGAATAGCTTTTCTAGGATGGCTGTCAGTTAGCATGATCCATCAATCATTTTGAGTTAGTTATTGGAATAATGGTTGATCATGATTACTGTAAGTGCAGTTAGGATTCTTCAGCTTTATCTGAATGACAAAAAATGGTAGTTCTGGGCTAAGATTTCCTGGCCCAATGCATTTGCCTCAGGATGCTTGTCTGCAGATAAGGGACAGAAGAGGAAAAATTATCTGCTGATGTGACAGAGACAAATTGAATCTTGTATGAAGCAACAAATAAAAGATAGATGGATAGATGTTATTTGGTGAATTGTGCCCAGATTTTGCTTTCATTTACCTGGGTAAAAACCCTGCAGCATGATGATGCTTGCTAATATAGTTATGTTGAATTATTGCAACATCCCAAACAGCCGACCAGGCAACCTGACTACAAATAGACTGATTTTTATTTTTTTTTTCATTTTATGATGAGCTTTCCTGCAGTATGATAGGCCCATTTCTTTTTGTTAGGGTAAGGATAAGGCTGCTTTGTTGTTATCTCGGCTGATTGCTTAGTTTTGCTCTGCCTGGGGGAGAACACCACCTGGTGACTCACACCTGAGCTGATGGACAACATATTGTGAAATCTAGACCTAGCTAGAAAGCTGCTGTTGTAAGGAGGCATCAGCAGCATAACTCTCATGGGATGAGTGAGCATTTGGCCAGACACAGCGTGGCTTTCAAGGCTGGTGCTTGCCTACTGCTGCTCTGAGGTTCTTCCTTCTTGCCTCCAACTTGGCCTGAGCAGCCTTCTCATTTATTGCCAAGATCTGTCCATCCTCTCGGTGGGCAACTCTTGAGTTTGCTTATGTGAAGCTTCTCATGTGTGTCCCGCTTGCTTCATCCAGAGAAAAAAGCTAAGATGAGAAAACTGCAAGTGGGCAAAGAGGACACAACAGCCAAAAGATGTGTCTCTAGAGGAGGATATGGTGGTGGTGTCTTTTTAAACACACCTCTTCACACGTCCAGCCACAGCCTCTTCCCAGAAGCTACTGCACTCATGCTGTTGGCTTCATTTTACTGTCGACCACAGCCAGTAACATTTTAAGGCCTCCTGACTGTTTGCCATCAAAGCTCTTTTGCCTCACTTCAGCTCAAAACCTATTTAAGAAATTACTGATTTGACCAATACCAGAAATATTTGGCTTACTACTGTTGGTATTTAGTTAAAAAATAACTTTTCGGGGCTTAATATTATTTTTGAATGCAAAAATATCTGATTCATAAACATAACCTCAGAAGTGGAACGAGTGTTTATTTGCCTAATGATTGTTTTAGATGCATTTTCCCCACAAGTCCATAATCAAAAAGAAACAAATAGCCATTATTTCCACTGGGCATTCAGGTAAATGGCTAGTATCAGTAACTTTTTTCAACAGTTACAGAATGGTAAATGAAGTTATTATATTTTACCACTTTGGTTAGAGCAGATTCTGGGATAGTTTTTGTAATTAAAGCTTGAATATCCAAGTGGACTCACAGACCGAGTGCAAATATTTGAAGAGTTAGGTTATGCCCAGAAATGTCATCGTTTTGACTCAGGAATGTCTCGTATATTCAACTACTGTATGTCATGTATGTATATATACAACTTCCTGTTCTGAACACACATCTCAGGGCTTTGAACTCTGATTATGTATGCACTGATTATTTAAGAAAACATCAGCGGGTACAAATTTGTACAGTACCATTTACTTCTAGGTTTGGCTCATAAAAGCTGCCACTCATTTACACCGATGCCTTTTGACACCATTCTTGCATTCCTCTGTAATTAGTTTGTGGAATTACATACTCAGAAGCCTATTTATTACCCATAAAACCAGTGTGTGATTCCAGCCTCTTTCAGCCTCCTGAATAACTCTGCTAAAGCTAATGATATACAGTAAGGTGGTGAGAAGATGCTCCAGTAACTGGGAGTGTCACCATCACTTCTTCTGAGCCCTTACTAGGTGACTGAGTAGAGGATTAATTCAAAAGTCAGTGATAAAAATCTATATGCATATACTTACTCTTTAGTATTTCCCTTGGTGCATGTGTGTGATATTAGTAATCATATAGTGTTTTTTCCTTTTTTCAGTTAATGCACCATATGTCATTTCTGTGTTTATTTACATCACTTGTAAATCAAGGAAGAAAAAGAAGGAAAGGGAAACAGAGTGGAAGCAGGATATCCTGTATTAAAGTTAATATATATTTATAGCTGCCCCTTTTCTGAGTTTCAGGATATAGGCTGAATGCAAACAAAGCACATTTTAGTGGCATTTCCTCCTTCGTAGCAAGAGTTCAAACCCAGTAAAATCACTTGTTTCCACTTGCTTCATTTAACTTTATTTAACTAATAACTTTAAAATCAGGTATTATACAGTGTTAGACTTTCCATACTGGGTACTGTTGCAAGAGTTAATTTCAAAATGAACTAAAAAGTGGCAGCAGGAAGATACAAAAAAAAGTCAGGAACTATTTTTGGATATTTGATATCATCTCAATTTATGAAGTCATTAAATAGGCAACGAAGACCTGATATCACATAAAAGTGAAAAATTACTAGCTTCAGAATCAAATGCACTTGAAATGAAGTCCCCTGTCTGATCAGGGATCTCTTTGAGGTTTGATCTGATTTTTACCTGGATTCCCCCATGTTGGCCACGTATCTAAGATAAGGTTATTCAGTAATCTGAATTATCCAGGATCTGACAGGTGACAACCTAACTCATTTTTGTAAAAGGAAATTAGGAAGGATGAAAGAAAATTGCAAGTGATGCCTCGGATTCAGTTTTGTTGTGGATCTCTTTATATGAATATGGGTACAGAGAACATCAAACACCAGTGTTTGGATGTGGCCTGAGGGCCTCACTATTTCATGAGAAATTAATTAAGCAGTGTGAGTATCTGTATTATTGGGGATTAAAAGAGCAAGATGCATTAATTGTGCCGTCAGTCCTCCTTCCACCTTTTAAGCAGAGATGCTAATGTAGCCATAGTGCTGCTTAGTGTGATCCAGTGCATATAATTAATTACTAGCTGTTTAGTTCATTCACAGCTGAAAAAATGGAAACGTGGTGGAATTTTTTTTTATCAGAGGGCTAGTTATTGGATAAGTAGAGGATCATTTTGTATTTTCTCCTCTAAATGCCAGGAATTATCAGTAAAACCTAATACATGAAAAGAGAAAGTATTTGCAAATCAACTGTTCGAGACTATGAGGAATCCAGGACTAGACTTCAAAGAGCTGCTAGCTTGAGGAGAAGGTAGGAAATTAAGCAAAACCTGTCAGCATAAAGTATCAGTATTTTTTTGAAACAGTGGCATAAAGAGATACCTGGGAATAAATTGTCTCTGCTGGAGGAGAATTCAAAATTGCAATTTTCTTGTTATTTTAACTTTAAAAATATCTGTCCATGTTCAAAGTAGGAAAAACCTTTAGTGCTATTGCTTGTGATCTAGAAAAGAGTCACAGCTCTTGGACAGTAAATTCCTACTTTCAGTGAGCGTATCACGATTTGGCTATAGCATCCTTGTACTCACTGATGTACTCTTAAGGCTTTAAGACTTTAGTAATCTTTGGGAGAGGTGGGTTTTAACCCCTGTCAAGGGCTTTTCAGTGCATACCATTGAGGATGGAGTCTCAGGGCACTGGAAGGACTGCTGTCCTCTCCCAGAAGCATGCCAAGGGGACTAACCATACAATGGCCATTCATGGCAAGGAGAGACTTATGGCTAAATGCCTATGAAGCCTTTGAAAATTTTTGTCCGCAGATAGTTTGTTGAATTAATCAGATTTCTAGCTCAAAAGGATTTGGATGCTTCAGAGCGTCTGAAAAAACCCTTTTATTTATTTTCTATTTCATTTATGCCTAGAGTGTTTCCACAGGGTGGTAAGAGGTCAGCATAGATATGTGCTTACGGATAAATAAATAAGATACTGTATTTTGGCCTCCTAAAGATTGATCTCCTCCTTTCCCTGGTCTTTCAGAAGATCCCAAGAGGCTGGGATGAAGCATGTGGTGTTAAAAGCATCAGATCCAACTTTTGCAGATTTTTTCATGGAGTGTAGGGATATGCTGGATTTCTTAAACCAGCTGTGTATTTGTTTACTAGATTAATTACTTGTTTACTAGATTAATTATTTGATTAATTAATTATTTGTTAGTTAAAGACATAACCCAAAGGGTTAACATGCTAGTGAGTGTATGATTTACACAACTGCCTTAACTGAAGTGGGTGTTTAGATTTTAAGTCGAGTTTGACCTCATTATTTCATGTGACCTGAGGTGCTCACACTGGGACAGGTTGTTGAAAGAGATCATGGCTTTCAGGCCAGATTTGCAAATGTTCTGAAAACATGGTTGGAACTATATTTTTACAAGGTCCAAGCTCATTTATGCATCTAAACAGTGACCTCAGTGCAGAGAAGTACATTTAGAATCTAATATGTGAGACTTAAATGACATAGAGCTCTTTGGAAATGTACTGAGTTTTATTCCCATACAAATGTTGGGTTTGTGGATTGGGTTGAATTCAGTTTCTGAATTTGAGGGTTGTTTGTGGGAGATTTTTTGCACATGAGTTTGGTTTGCTCTCTGAGATTGCCTTGTAGGATTTAGTGTAGAGAAACCATGAAAGGCAGAGATAAATTGGTAAATTCCTACCTGCTTTTTCACTGTCCTGCATCTCCTGACAGGAGGATCACGACCCTTTCAATTAGAACTGGCCAAGTTTCGTGCCCACAAAAAACACTGTAGAATATCATCCTGTTTCAGCTAAGTATTTTGTAATGGCTTGGGGTTTTTTTACATTACGGAGGACAGAGATGATTTGGCTCTGAACTCATCAGCCAAGTCACATGGCTGGTTCTTGGCTCGGATGCTTAGATGAGCAGAGAACACCAGGAGTTCTCCCACATCTGCAGTGCCAGGAGCCAGCGAAGCCTTGGCACAGCAGGAGGACAACTCCAGCATTTTTTAAAAAGGGTTAGATGTAGAATTGAAAGCATCCTCTTGTCAAATCTCAATTTCCTTTCATATGTATTTGTGTAACTGAGCCATCTAGAAGCACAGCGGGTATTTTTCAACACACAGAAATGCTGGCTGGGAATCTTGGTATTGTTGACCTCGTTTGTTCTATTTGTAGTTAGACATTATTGACAGGCTCTGTGCTGATACAAAAATATTTTGCTATTAATGACTTCCCCTTTTCCATGCAGTGCACAGTTAATGCAATTTGCTGATTACACAGATCTTTTCTTGTTCTTTTTAATACAGGCAATTATTGAAAACAGAACTGGGATCCTTTTTCACTGAATATCTACAGGTAGGCATATGTTTTCTTTCATTTAAATCAGATTTAATTATATGCTACTGAGTAAAATCATTTCACTCACTCTAAATGTTGATCTGGAGCCCCTTAAAACCATTCAGAGATGTCCACTGTCTTCTCTGTGTTCTGTCATTTTATGGACTAATGAGATTTGGATTTTATGTATAGTTAGATAGTAAAAGCCCAAGACATGGAATGGATTTGTCCAGTCACTATTTTTCTGTATGACATTGCTGTCTTTCAGTAAACTTCAGACATTCTCTTTCAACTTAAAATTTAAGATCCTGAGTAAACCATTTAAGCTCATTGTAGTATAGTTAATAGGAAAACCATTTAGCAATAAGTACATGCTGTTTATTGAAGCAGTGTTCTTTCTGCTTCTCTAAGACAGAGTATGTGCTTTGTGGGTCAGCCATTTGGAGTTTGAGAAGCACTTTGTACCACACAGAATATCTGCTGTATCCTGAAATACTCCATCATTTGACAAGTGTCCCAAGTGGTTTAAGCAGGATGGACGCAGGAGGAGTCCTTTGATGACCGATCATTAAAATAAAAGACCCCTTGTATTGTCAAAAGTTAAGAATGAAAAAATTGTGAAATATATTGTCTGTGGGGAAGTACAGAGTTGACTAAAGGTAGTCTGCATTTTATTTACAGAATCAGCTGCTCACAAAAGGCATGGTGATCCTAAGGGACAAGATCCGGTTTTATGAAGGTAACTTTTATTTTATTGTGGCTGTCTATGTCTGTGATGCTTTCCAGTATCTTCCCAGGACTATGAATTAGTTTCTATCAATTCATTCCTGCAGTCTCTTGTGTCCTGTCTTGGTTCTTCCCATTGGCTTTCAGCAAAGAGAGGTGATTGCCTAGAGCAGCAGTGAGGGAATAAAGTTGACCTCTAGTATGGGTACTTCCTTCTCCTGTAATTTTAGCCTGTTCAATATTAAAGTGGAAAAAATAGAGTGAGGTAATTTAATAAACAAAAAACTAATCACTAAGATCCCAGTTAGTTGAAGTGTTTGGCTAAGTCCAAAATAATTTAATGCTGTAGATTGTTTTAAGAGTTATTCTGGATCCATGCTTACATAAATGAGGTCAGACAGTCTCTCTTTTTTACAGTCAAGGCACCATTTGTCTGTCTGCACCTTCTGGAGGTGTCACCTTCTGGAAATAAACATCAAGGATAACCTCCACCAAATGTGTCATTTTACAGTCACCCTCATTTTGTGTCCTATGCTATTGTGCAGTTGTGCTGTTAAATTTGCTGTTTTGTCCTAGATGTAGGCGTGCAAGTTGTACCAGGGGAGGTTTAAATTGCATATTAGGAAAAATTTCTTCACTGAAAGGGTTGTGAAGCTTTGGAACAGGCTGCCCAGGGAAGTGGTGGAGTCACCATCCCTAGAGGTATTTAGAAGACATGTAGATACGGTGCTTAGGGACATGGTTTAGTGCTGGACTTGGCAGTATTAGGTTTTCAGTTGGACTAGATGATCTTAAAGGTCTTTTCCAACCTCAGTGATTCTACAGTTGTCTATGTCATCAGAGAATAAAACGATTTTAAAAAGTCTTCAAGAATTATTGCCTATGTAAACAGTCTGAAAATCTTCGGGAACTTTTGAGGCAATTATAAAGAAATGAGTCTTTCCTTTTCCAAAGTTGCTGTCATATCCCTTAGTTTAAATAACCTGTTTAAGCAGTAGCTTGGAGACAGCTGTTTCCATTAGTTTCAGCTATCTATAAATCCTAAATGTGACCTTTCATTACTGACAGTACAGTTCATCAAATTAAGATAGTGCTATGGGACCCAGCTTTTCTGATGAAAAGACAATAACCCTGAGCATTGCAAAAAGAGAATGAATTTCATATTTAAAAAATGCCTCCCCCAAAAAGTACCCAAACTTATCTGAGGTGAATACAGAATTCCTCAGTTATATAAAATAACAGCTTGGAGAGCACAAGGGGAGCTGTAAGGATCTTGAGACTTTCATAGCTGCTTTGTAAATCACAAAGGAAGTTGGTTTTTAAGTATCAAATCAGCAAAGTAGATGCAGAGACCTACCGAAGTTCAGCCCCTTTTTCTTCTGGCTTTGCTAGCTTGAAAATCAAAAATATTTTCACTGATCTTTAGGATCAAAGCTGAGATGAAAAATTGACATGAGAAATCACTAAATGACTTGCAAATGTAGGAGCATGTTTAGCAAATACAGAATTTCAGCAAGCTGTTAGGTTCATTTTGGTTTTGAAAGTGATGTATCATTTTGTGGTTGCCCCAGAAATGCTGGTAAGGTGAGAATTAAATCAGTCATCTTTTCTTCCAAGTCCTTCCTCCGAAATGTCAACTCACTAAAACTGGAAGTTTCAGGAGAGTAGCTGTAATTTAAAGATCTTGTTCAGAGGCAGAGGTCTTTCTGATACACTTCCTACAAGCTTTCTGTCAGCTTGCCTGCTGATGGATATGAATTTTCAAGGCTGGAATTTGGGTTTTCTGGCAGCAGGACCCCAGAGTCCATCCTGTAGTCAGTGACTCCATGGCTCCAAAAACCTGAGACAAATCATGGGAGCTTCCATACTGAGCAGGGCTGCATTCCTGGGACTACAGCAGCAGCAGCAGTAGTCCTGCCCGCAAATCTTAGCTTGTCCCGCATCCCATGGCTTGAGTTTTCCTGTTCAGCTGGTGTTGAAATTTTCCAAGAAGAAAAAAAGATCACTTCAGATTACGTTTTGGAGGGTTTTTGTCTGGCAGCAGGTTTTGAAAAGATGATTTTTTATTCTTCTATTTCTTTCAGTAGCATCAATTAACTTCTAGAAGCACTGAGAAAAATACTATGCGTATTTTTTATGTCATACAAAATCGACTATATTGTGCTTCATTAAAATGAGTATCATTTAGAGTAACTCAGCTGCCTGGAATCTGGCAAATTATGGTAAATGTAGGGATCTTTGCCTGACAGTGAAACGAACATATTCTTGAAAGGACACAGAAGTCACGTTACTCCACGTGAGAGATGCTCATCATCAACAAACTGTAGGAATTAGTCCACAGCCCCCAGTAAAAGGCCTGGCTGGAAAAAAGCAGTTAACTCTGCAGCCTTTCTGAGCTGTCGTGCAGAAATCCATCACTTCACAGACCAAGCTGCCCGCAAGATGAGTGTGTGACAGTAAAGGCACGTTTATCTCAGCAGGGGGATTTGGCTTCATGTAATTCTAGCCTCAAGATTTGAAAAGGACCAATGTTCAGCACCCACATCTGGAGCCACATTTGTAAAGGCTGAGTTTCCACTTAACCTTAACTTGTGGGTAACTAACATATTTAACTTTTTAAAACTCTGCCCTCAAGGAAGTGGTTTGGCTTCTCCTTCATGATTGGCTTTATACCTTTGAAACACTTTAGTGTTTCAGACATTAGTATATGGAGGGTATAATGCAGCACTGTTTTTTATTGTCATTATTATTATTATTATTATTATTATTATTATTATTACTGCTACAGCTGCTAGGAATTTTTGACCCGTTTCCCTGCTGAATTTCACTAGAACTAATGCAAGATGAATTTGTTGAAAATTGAAACTGAGAACACCCTTTTCAGTCTTGTGCACCAGTGGGTAGGACAGCGAGAACTCCTCCCTGGTGGTGCAGAAACAAAGACCTTGGCAGGGTTCACAAGCCAGCAGCTGCAGTATAGTGTGATGATCCACACTTGTCACTGCAAGCACTTAAAGTCATCAACCCAGGAATAATTCAGGAGTTGCAGATGGGCCAGAGCTGGTGCTATTTGTCATGTGCGCAAAAATACAGGGAGATCAAGTGTCCCATAATTAAGATTGGCACTTGCTGACTTGCAGCGTAGATGCTTTCATACAGAGTTTCTTTGTGTATAATTCTGGGCAAAATACTCCCTGGTTGGGTACCTAAGTAATACTGTAATACCAAAATAAAGAATAGTATCTGATTCCACCACCAGTAGTAGTATTGATTGATTGTGATTGAATTTGCTTCCTGATAAGTCATATCTTGTCTGAATGCCTAGTAATCATTGGTGCATTTATCTCCATCATACTTGCTGGTGGAAGTGCAGTGGCACTGCTCTTCCTTCACAGTTGGGTTAGGGCCACAGGATTGCTGAAGAGCTTGCCCAAGGTCACGCAGGCCATTTTGCAGAACAGGGATTTGAAGCCAGCATCCAGCTATCGAGCCAGACTTCCTCTCTCGTAGATCTTGGCCCCTGCATTTGCCTCTGTATTCTATTAAATGTTCTGTGAAGAACTCCATTCCCAACTTAGTTGTAGGCCCTGACAGAGCTTCTCTGATCTCCGCTGAGGAGGCTTCCAGGGAGCTGCAGCTGGAGAGGGAATAGAGAGGGAGGTCTTCCTATCTGTGAGGACCATGAGGAACTCACATCATAGCAGGTTTTGGCAGCATCTTTTGAAAGTTACAGTAAAAAGTAGAGACACCATTTTCTTTTTCAGTAGAAATTGGGTGAGATTTTCTATGTAACTGGAGATACAGGGAAGCTAAGGGATCAATCTAAGGGGGATGCTTTGTGGAGGATCTCCACAGAGCACACTGCTCTGCTGGCTTAGAGGGCAGAGAGGAACATGGCAAGGGGGGGAATATTTCTTGCAGGAATGTTTCCACATTTAACCTGCTGTGTCCTCCTACTGTTCTCCTCCACGGTCTTGTCCAGTAGGTATTACTGCAAGAAGAGGAGGAGGTAATTTGAGCTATTACTCTTTATTGTTGATGAGGTTTTTCTGAGTAAGCTTTAACCTCAAAGTCTCTGAATTTGCTAAGAACATCAGATGTGTCATCTGAAAAGAGACAAATACTGGATGATCCAATACAATGAAAGGAATACTAATTCTGTACGACTAGTAGCAGCTGTTTGTATGATTCATCATTGTTGTTTCCTCTGTGTTTTAGTCTTTGCATTTAGCTGGTTACAACCTAAATGGTTTACTAGCTTGTTTTGTGTTTTTGCAGGGCAGAAACTACTGGATACCTTAGCTGAAACTTGGGATTTTTTCTTCAGCGATGTCCTGCCCATGCTTCAGGCTATTTTCTATCCTGTGCAGGTGAAAAATTACTCTTGTTACTATAGAATCTTGAAAAACTGGAAAAAGCAACTTTACTGGTTCATCAACAGATTGATGCAATCCTTAACTCTCTCTCCTTGGGCCAACCTCCCAGTGTAGCTGTTCTGTATAGTCATGTCATGCAAATAAGTTACTTATGCAAACAACGGTTTGAAGTGCTTGGGTGAAAAAGATGAAGGGGAACTTTGAACCCAGGAGCAGAGTACAGGGAGGATGGTTAGTCCTGTCACACTAAACTCACATTAAAAATCAAAAAAGGTTATGAATAATAAACTGAAATACTCATGCATTGAAATAAGTGGAGTTGTGTTGACTTAGATATATACATTTCCTTCTTTGTGATGTGGATTCATCTCTGAAGTATCTCCACTCTTGAAAAGGAATTGTATTTCCAAGGTCAAGTTGTATGCTACCATAAATGAACAGCAATATTCTGTGAAGTTAGACCAGTTTACATGGGCACAGCATTTGACTCCATTAATTTTAAATCCACCATAGGTACTCGATCTGATTTGGATGAGGCTCACTCTTCTAACTTAGTGATGGCCACAGAGTTGTTCATCACTTAAGTCCCAAGGAAATCTGTTGCAGATAGGTATAAGTGACCTTCTGGAGTTGCTCTTAGATGTCTATAGATTTTAGTGGGAGTTTGGTGCCTAAACATATTTTGGGAAACTTTGGAAACTTTCTCCCATTTTTCTAAGTGGGACTTCATGCCTAAAATGATTGTCCGAATGTTATCAATATTACTGTTTGCATCTGCAGTTAATTACAGGCAGGAAGTCTGAATCCAGTGGAAAAGCTCCAACTTTACACAGAATTTGCTTCTGAAGGAGAAGAGCTGTAAAACCTTACAGGGCTACTTCACCCAATGACTTCTGTATTACCAGTAGAAACTTGAAAACAATAGACATAATACAGTATTAAAAACATATTTCTAAGTGCATCCAAGGCATTTGAAAACTTAGATATATAGGCAGACTCTCAACCTGGTTTTCCATACTGACTTGACTAGATTAGAATTCGGATGTTTTTGAAAATTGCACTAAATACTCCTTGGCACATTTATTTTTCTGAGGTCTTTGAAAATAACTTAGCAACACAAGTCTCCTTACCTTTCAGGTGGAAAAAATACCTTGAATTTTCAAAGGAGCCTGGAGGGGTTAAGAACCCTAGATCCGATGTAATTTCAAATAGATGTAGGGGCCTGATGTTCTAAGGATACTTCCAAAAGGCCAGATGGTGCTTCTGTGTCTTGTAAATTCTATTCATTAGCAATTGAAGCAGATTTGGCCTTCCTTACTTCAGTACAAATAATTAACAAAGTGAAAAGGCATGGGTGGGGTGGGGTGAGGCTTTTCTATTCTAAACTAAATGGTCAATACCAGTTGAACAACTGGAGAGATTTTTTTTCAATGAGAAGTGATGTTTGAACTGCAAAAAATGCCTTTGAAAATGCAGTATGAAAGTTCAGCTCTGCTTCTTCCTTATAGTGAAGTTTTCTAAACTGTAGAGAAAAGGAGGACCCACGGGTGGGCTGAATCAGGATTCCCACCATATTTGAAGAGAGTATCCAGCCAGTACTCAAAATCTTGAGAAATATGGAAAATCAACCCTTTTTCAACCCTGCTTTTTTTTTTTTTTTAACATCAGATACGTTTCATTATTGGTAAAATACAAAATATTCATATATAGTCTGTGCTCAAGTACAATCCCCAACACCCACCCCAACCTCATCATCTTTGTAGACAGTCAGACTCAGTCATTGTCTGCAGCATTCATTACTGCCAAATCAAATTCCCTGTGCAGGTTTGTAGGCTGCACTGTGTCCTTTGTTATGTTTCCTCAGCTTTTCATTCAGGTTTACCATTCTTGTAGTCCTTCAGAAGTGGAGGAAGGAATTTTGACAGAGGATTTTGAAACTCATTTTCACACTGCTCATAATTTATCTTGCTTTGCTTCTGTTTCTAAGGGGAAGGAGCCCTCAGTTCGGCAGCTGGCTCTTCTGCACTTTAGGAATATAATTACCCTCAACATTAAATTGGAAGATGCATTATCACGTTCCAGAGCCAGAGTTCCACCTTCTATTATTCAGATGCTGTTAATACTCCAGGTAAATTGGTTACTTTTCTCAGGCTGTTTTCCTTATCTGTCTTTCTGTACTGTATTGCTGAAGTCTTCTTAAGCAGTTTGTGGTTCTGTTCATTTGTTGAAAACTTCTGACTCAGAATCCCAGAGCTTCTATGCAATTAAATTTTGTCCTAATATCTAAACGTAGGGACTGTAGAGGTTCAGATTTCATGCCTTAAGATCCACAGGGTCTGAGAGTAAAGACTCATTTTGAAATACGAAGTTTTGCAAGCAGACCAGTGTGTGTGGTAATAACATGACTTCCATGAAATGCTGTGTGTTGCTGCATTAGTGGTTCTGGATATGCAGCTTCACATCTGGAGTAGGCAGCCCAGTGAATATGCAATTTATCAGTGAATCAGGATCATATTTTGTCACTGGAAGCAGATTCTCTCAAAGCTGTTGATACAAAAAATTTAAGACCAGATAGATGCTGGTATTTGTCTTCAATGTTAGATTTTATTTTTTTTTTTTAGTAGTAGTGAGGAGAAACAAAAAGAGGAATACCAGGAAAAGGGCAAATTTAAGATTTTTTTCTTAATTAAAGTAAAACCTGAGCTTGTGTTGAGGAAAAGGGTGATGAGGCAGAAGGGAGGGAGAGAGCCAAAAGTGGATTCTTAGGGGTGAGCAAGTTGAGATTTTCCTGTCTGGTGTTTTATTTTAATAAACAGATAGATTTACAGCAAATGAAAGGATATAGTTTCTCACACTTAAAATGATTCTTTGCTCTTTATCACCATAAAGATTAGTTTTGTGTCTGAAATGGTTTTAAAGAGCAGGATAAACTAGTGATGAAAATGGAGCAATGAGTAAGATTCTCTCTGCTAGGTCAAGGAATGGTATTTCCCCCCTGCTATCACAGTGTACATTTGTTGGAGTGTATAATGGTATGTTTAACCTACTTTTCTCAGAAAAAGATAATTCTGTGATAGGACTGCCTGCTTGCCCCTTGTCTCCCTTCTCCCTAACCTCCAATTTGCCAGATGCTTCTTGAAACTGCTGGCAGATTATGGCACAACAACAGTGATATCGGAGATTATCCTAGATTCCTAGGAGTTTTGTGGAAATTAGAGTCCGGAGAGAGGAAAGGAGCCTCAGGGAAAAACTGAGGCATGGGCTTAACTGCATAATGAGACATCAAAGAGTTCACATAATTGAGCTGTGAACCCAGCTCTGTTAATAGACACCAGAGATTCCACATCAGAGAGTATTATCACAAAAATCTTTAATCACAGGAAGGTTGTCTATCCGGCCTGTTCCCTTCTTAGATGCAAAGTAAACTGCCCGTTCTAAACCAGGCTGCAGCAGTATCATTGCTAACATATCTGCTAGTTGTTTTTTTTTTGTTTTAGAAAGTCTGTATTGGCTTCGAATGAATCCACTGATGAGCTGGGAACTGGAAAACATGCTGATTTAGAAACTTCATAGGAGGTGATGTGGAGTCATGGGCCAGGATTACTGCTACAAGAAGCAGTTTCTTTGAAAATCTGGGGTTTTTTTCAACAGCCAGAGGTTTTAACAAGGTGGATGCCTGTTTAGGATAAAAAGTCAAACCCATTCTCACTGCAAAGCTGGAAACCAGTAATGAAGTGAGAGGGAGTTTGTCCCTGGGCATCTATTTCTGCATGTTACCTACAGTTGTGTGGTAGGGTCCTTGCACAGCAATAGCTCTGACAAACTTGTGGTTTAAAATCTAATGGAAAGTACACGAAAAGGTCAGAAGAGGATCTGGGAATGAGATATTTACATGCTAAGCACTGTTAGTCAATAATTGGATTTCAGAGCAAAGGCTTTTTCCCAAACTCAAATGTCACATGAAACAAGAGCAAATTTTATACATTTGTGGCGTAATAATAGAATTTCCTTGATTTAGATTAACTCAACATGTGAATAGGGTTGAAAGAGAGATGATAATTGAGCTGTCCAAAGAGCAGATGGTGGGCTTGTGTGCATGGATTTCCCAGACTGAGAGATGATGTCTTGGTGTGGACATTGTCTAACCCCCATTTCTGTCTACTGCGGTTATCTCTTCCATAACAAACATGGTGACCCTGGAGCAGACTCCCATGGCTGGAAGATGAGTCTAGTGATGCCAACCCTGGGCCAAGTGTTGAACCTGGTGCTAAGTCTCCCCCTTTCTGTCCTTCACAGCCCTGTGCAGCTGAGTTACGTTAAGGAGTTAAGGAGTAGGTCATGTTCTTCAAGACAGCAGCTGTTATGTCAGCTGAAGGCCACAGGTTGACAAAGGCTCATACTGACATGCAGTAGTCTGTCCTGTTAGACTGGATTAAAGTGGCAGAAATTTGGTAGCTAACACAAGGTGCATCTGATGTTGCTCATGTATTAGCTTGACAGGGTGCAGGGGAAGAGCTCGTGTCAGTTTGTCAGGAGAAGACATTTTCTTTATGGAGAGGAAGGAAGCTTTTTAAAGAGAGAATGGAAGCTGCAGCGATCCTTGGACTTTATTCAGGACGTAGGTGCTGCTTCAGCAAAGCTCAGAAAGCCCACATTTTAGCTGAGTGTGAGGTCATTCACATGCTGAAGCCAATGGAACTATTTCATTGACCTTGGTGAAATTACTGACCTATTGCAAGTTGCAGACATTCCTTGCTTGCTCAGCTCTTCACGATCTGGCAAGGAGAATAAAACTGTCCCTACCAAAGATGTGAATAAAAGGCCCTGAAATGAAGTTTCATTTTTGGGTTGATTGTTTGGTTGATTATTTCTCCTTTGCATCAAATCTTCTTTCCTGTCCTCAGTAAACTATTTGCTGTCTGTGTGCCTACCAGACATGCATTTAATACCCTAGCACGTGATACAGCACCCACACCACTCCTCTGGTATGCACTGACAGGACAGAGGATATACATTGGGACAGAAGGGGTCACCAACTTGAAACATACCCAGTGAGCCAAATACCTCACTATTTTTGCGTGAAAAATATCAAAGGCTATAACCAAACCAAAACAAAAGGCAGCAGAGGTTGTGGAATTTTATATCTTCTCTATGCTGTCCCTTTTTGAAGGAAAGAAGAACCTGCTTTTCTAGGATAAAGCTGTTACAGGTATTGTAATAGCAGTTTGTATATCTGAAGCTTTGTTGTAAGATATTCTCCATTTAAAGGATCAGAAATTAGTCCTTGGGTTAATTATTAGACTTAGGTTCTCTGATCCAGTAAAGCCACTTCTCACCAGTGCTATTACCTCGTCTAATTACAAACCAATGTTCTATCAAGAAAGCAGAACTAGGGGAAAGAGTGATATTCCATGCTGTTGGAGCCAGTGGGAGTTTCATCGTGGCTTGGAAGAAGGACCTTACACCACTCAAAATTTCGGTTGCCAGCATAGCCTGACCCAGTTACAAAGCACAAACTGAAATGTTCATCCTTTGTGGCTGCTTAGAGGCAACATAAGCTAAAGTGCCTCTAGGATGCTCCTTTTTAAGTTTTCAAGAGCAGAGTCATGACCGAGGGAAGTAAAAGAACTAAAACTGCTTTTGAGCACAGAGAGGTGCACAGAGCTCATGTCGCTATACTTGAGTTGTCAGTCTCACCTCAATGACCTTTCTCTTTGGGTGAAATTAGGAAGCTGGAGGTAGAAAGATAAACAGAAGGAGAGATTAGAGAAGAATTTTCTCCTTTATGCTCTGTGAACCAAAGAGAGTAGAACTACCACCGGAGGATAAACTGAATTATTTCCCAAAGTGTACTGTCAAAGACGCCCTTTGCCACTGAAATGAGAACATCTTATCTCCAGGTATCTCTCCTGAGGTCTGAGAAAGTTGGAAAAGAAGAATTACAGAGAGTTTATCTGCATCTTTGAGTTAACATCGGTGTAATTTGAGTTCACAGAATCTCTCTGGGTGACCCGAGGTATTAAAAAACTGTAGAAAAGCGCAGCACAGTATCTCTCATGCTGAGAGATGAGGCCTCACTAAACATAAGCTCAGAAAAGAAAAATAAAACCTGTGGTTTCCTTTTTGGCTTCTCTGAGCTTCATTTGAACTCCTTTGCCTGTTGTCTTTGTCTGTAAAGGAAGACAAAATAAATACCTAAAGCTGCCCAGTGGGACCTATTTGTTATCTCTGGAAAGTTCGTAAATGTAGGTTCAGGTCCTTGCACTTTAAAGGGGTGGAAAAACATGTTGCAAGAGCTGAAAGCAAAATGTAGAGTGCTGTTTTTCCATCACAGCAGCCACTCAGCAAACCAAAGACCGTGTAGTGGTTGAAAACAAAATATCCTTTGCTATTAGAAAACTGCAGGGTCCTGCCTGTGGAACAGCAGATTTGCTGTAATGCTACAGTGTGTCTCAGCTGTGGTCAATTCTTTATGGCCATAGGGGTTAGAATTCAGAGTTTGTCTTGCAAAGTCTCTTAGACCTGAAGCAGAGTCTGAACAAAGTGCTGTGGGTGTGAGGTTTCAACGTGCTTTTAATTTCTCTTTACCTTTTTTCTTAATTCATGGTTTATAAGACACAAAAAACAGAAAGCAAGAAATAAATGGATTGTAGACCTTATTTAAATATAAATCACCATATCAAAAGGCTTGTGCTTCCCCTGGGTTGTGCATAAATGTGTTTTCTTCCTTCCTGGGGAAAAGGTGGCTTGTCTGTGTCATTTGCATCAGCCCCATAGGCATGTAAGGGGTCAGGTATGAGATCTTACAGCCAGGAAACTGCCTGGCACAAAGGGAAGAGTCCTCCATTGCTTTGTGTTGAAATACATGAAACTGAGAATGTGACCCTCAAAAATCTTTTGTAGAAACAGTGCTCACTTCTAAGAAATATCCTCTGTCTTATTTATTGTCTCTATCAGCAAGTGAAGTTTGCAGTAATTAAATTGACACAGGTTTGTTATCCTGGAATGAATCTGTATTGCTGTGATTTTTAACAAGACATAGCATTCTTTTGTTGTAGGAAAAAGATTATATTGAAAGAAAATCTTGACCTTTATGGTAGAGGAATACTTGTTATATTTGATTTTTAATTTCTTCATGTATGTTTTATTATTGCACTAGTTTTCTGATGCTGGGAATCATTTCTGCATAGAAGCAGCAAAAATACTAGGACTATTTCATCTACATCTTGGGGTATTGCCTCAAGCAGGTTGGGATGTGCTGTGTCAATGAGACAAGAAGCTGGGAACTGACTGGAGAGTTCAAACAAGTGACAGGAGCAGTAGCCTGAGTGCAACAGGGGAACCAGAAAGGTCTAAATGTACATTACAGCAGTGCTGACACTTTGGTCAGCCAACGGTGCTGGGGGGGGAGTGCTAAATATACTATCTGTACTAATCAAAGTACCATTTCCTCTTGCATGTCAGTCACGAGCCATAGCTGGGGTCCCTGGTGTAAGTGGTAAGGACTTCAATCAGTGGCAGTCAGTGAGTGTCCACTTCCATGCTGTAGGATTATAGCTAAGGTGGAAACCACATGAGAGGCATTTTCCTTCTATCATGTTTTTAGCTCTGCCTGGCACTTGTTTCACAGCTCACCACAAGTATGTTTTCTCTGGGGACAGAGATAAGGCGAGTGTGATTTCTATTAACCATCTCACAGTAGACTTTTTTAGTAGTAACTCCAAGGCAGCCAGCATTTCTGCACCACAGACCTAGAAAGATCTGCACTCACGTGGACCTTCTTTCTAACAAAGGCCAATGGAAATCCATTGCCACATGAAAAAAACAGATTTCGTTTTGAAAATGAGTACTCTCCAAACTAGCTCTTGACATATGTGGCAGTACTACATGTTGCCACTTCTGTGACCTTAAGCAGCAGAAAAACAGGAAAGCAGCAAAAAACATTGTAATTGCTTTGCATTGTTATAGATGAACCTGTCTCGAGACACCATGAACATGGTGGTGTAGTAATTCAAACGTGCATCTCGTCCCTCCTCTTAACAGAAAGACTGTCTTCAAGGGAACATGACCATAACCTTGTCCATACCAATTCAACCCAATTGTTTTAGAAGGTAATTTAAATTGTGCAAATGCCTTTGGGTGTGTGCTTATAGTGCACTTTAGGAATACCTTGTATTAAGTAAAATATCACTTCTGTGAAGGATACCAGTTAGTAAACGAGAGGTATGGTTTCAGAGGGAGTTGATCAAACACCACATTAGTTGTCTAAAATGCCCCAAGTTGCTTAACCTCAACTAAACCAGCTTGTCCCTACTAAAATCTATGTCTGTTTTCTGGAGCTTGTCTCCATTACTGAAACTGGCCTATTAAAACCAGTAAAAAGTTCATTAGTAGGCAAGTCCTTAATTCTTAAGAAAGTAGAGTTAAATCAGTAAAATAATTCTTAACTTGACTTAGAATGTCCCTGCAGACCCTGTAATTTTATCAAGTAAGAGGGAGGTGGTTTTACCTAATTGCATTAGTTAATACAAATGTCTTTTGTGGGCCCATTTGGGCCAGTATACTAAAACTGGTGTAAAAGATAGAATAGAAATTTTGATTATTGAAAAACCTTGAGCAAGAAATGTTCCCACGGTGCAAGAATCCTTTGAGGCAGGGTGCTTTATACTGTAATTCATGGCTTGTCTACAGGGGGAACATAAGAAAGTTAATCTAAGCTACCTTTTAAAGAAGATTAATTAAACCTCATTAAAACTCTGTATGGACACTCATTCTGAGAATTAAAGGGATAGGAAGGGAGGCGAGTTAAATTAATGACACTTGAATTCTACATCAGAGGCCTAAGCACAATTTATCTGAACAGCTTTCTGTTCTTAATTTAGTGAATATTATTTCATTTTCTTGGATGTCCCCAGGTAGGCAAAGCCACCGTGAACTGCGGCTGTTGAATTGCCCCAGGCTCTTCAGGGGGTGTCCCCAAGAAGGATGGTTACTTTTTGGCTATTACGGCCGACCATACACCTGGGAGTCATCCCGAGTGCCACCAGGTATCCACCAGCCGTGGCGGTGGTGGCACCTGGCCCAAAAGGGGAGGACCATTTGCCCTCCATGACTGAGTTGCCTCCATGCAGGTAGCAAGGTCAGACAGTGCTGTGGTTGCGGTCGCTGCCGCGGAACCTCCTGTTCTGTCCTGCTGGGATTCACCTGGCCCTGCTTACGAGAAGAATGGTAAAAGTAATTTCCAACAGAAAGGCTGTGCAGGGCTGTTCCGTAGTGTTGCATCCATGAGCTTCCCCAGAGTTTTCAGAGATGAGTCAACGTTGGTTTCCAGTCAGATCTGCAGCTGGGTGCCAAGTGCCTTGGATACCCTGGGCAGGTACCACCATGCCCCTGCCTTCTCACTGCCTAAAGCTTTCCAGCTGGGCACAGGGCTAGCAGAGAAGCTTCCCAGCAGGAGATTTCAGAGGCAGCCCAAGTGCCTCTTCTGCTCCTTGAGCCTTTCCTGCAGCAGACATAGGGCAGCACAGCGCTCACGGGACTTTGAACTCTGGTGCTTGCTGGTAGCACAGCTTCTTCTCCCATCATCTTTCTGATTGCTTCATCACCTTTTACCTTTCCATATGTTGACTTCTGATTCTTTTCCTCCCCCAATGCTATCTTATTTTCCCACAGGGGAAAGGGAGAAATTCAGAGAGAGAAGTAGCTGGCAGCATGTTAGTCACCTGGAGGACAGCAGGAAGCTCATCCTTGCAGGATGCTCTTTCTTGGATCTCAGTTTCCCCTTCCTGACTTCAATTATGCCCATAAACCGGGTCCAGACCCAGTAGCAGCCAGTTGCAGAGTGCCAGGACACACAATGAGGGGAGCTGCCTGCATCGTGGGCTTATTAGGTCCCATAATGGGGACCTAATGGGGACCTTGTTCATGACTGACAAGCATCTCTCAGCGTGACCAAACTGCTGAGTCCTCCCAGAGACAGCAGTGACCTGAGCGAGTTACTGAGTTACATGGACCCGGGTGGCAGGTAGTGGAAATACAGATGCTGTGAAGCTCCATTTGGCATGTAGACAGTGGGAGCTGGAGCTGGCTGTGGTCTCCTGCCTGGTTTGAGCAGCTGTTTGCTCTCTATCAGGGGTGATTTCTCCTGGGGTTTTGGTGTTTGCCTGTTTTTCCATCTATGATACAAAATTTTATTATTATGGGAAGAGGTGTTTCTATTGAAGCCGCCCTGATTATTAAAACAAATTATATAAAATGTCCTAGCCTCCGCCTTCTCCCCAGAAAATACCCCGAGAATGGAAAAAGTTGTGAAGGATATGGAAGCTTCTGCTCTGGAATGCCACCCAAGCTCCATCCTCAGGCCTTTCTTCTCCCAGTCTTTGGTTGCTAGTGCCAGAGCCAGCACCCTGTGGGGACATCATGTACCAGGCTGGTGGCACAAGGGCTTGTGCAGAGGGTAACTCCTCTGTGGTGTAATTCTTCCAAAAATAAAAAAGCTGTGCGTTGCAATCTGGAAGTGATAGGGGAGTGACTGATCGAGTCTCTCAGAGGCATCCTTTCTCCCGTGGCGAGTGGATGGGGTTAATTGTCTTCTATCAGTAATTTCACAGTCTTACCCATAGTAAGAGGGAACAAGTATGTGGCATGGGTGATGCAACACGTGCTGTGAAATTCATTAACTTAGCACTACCCAATTACCGCAGGCAATTAAAAGGTAAACAGTTAATCATGTGACAGCACAGGATTGAGGTTGCATTATTTGATTTCAACCATTATCTGCTGGGAGTCTTCTTCTGTCACCAGTGAGCTACCAGGTGGTTGCAGCAAAACTTCTGCAGCGCAAGGTGACAAGGACGTGACAGGTCGTGCCTGCGGGTCAGACGTGTGGACAGTCATGCTGTGTGTCCCTGGTATGTCCTGGCTTTGTGGCAAGTGAACCGGCTGGCCCTGGCGACGAAGTTTTGCTGAGAATGGACCATCCATCAGAAAAAGGGGAGGGAAGGAGACGGCTCCTGGTGGAAATGGATCCAGAGGTCGTTAGGCAGAGGATTGTGCTTTAGTGCTCTCTGGTCCAAATGCAAAGGAGAAATCAAGCGCTGCAATCGGGCAGATGCAGGCAAGAGGAGAAGCCATCATTTAGCCTGGCTGAAATCTGTTGCACTCAGAGGAGCTCTCACATCAACCCAAGTAAATTTATTTTCCTTGAGCAGCTAAGAGCTGCCAGCCACTCCTGTTACCGGCCCCCGTGTATCTCCAGGCCTCCTTTTTTGCTGGTGTGGATAGACACGAGCCTTCGTGCTCTGGGCACTGTATAAACACGATGAAAATATGGCTCTGCACTAAAGATCATGCAGCCCGATGCAGGAGATGGTAGATGTATTTGGAATAACAAATGGGGAATACAAGGAGATGTTCTAAAGTGATTTTATACCAAATAATGTTGGCCTTAGTGGTCCAGCTCTCCTCTAGAGACATAAGCACAATGTTGTAGGTTGCTGTAGGGCTCCAACAGGAAAAATAAATCCCTCATTCCTCCTGCATCACTCATGAGCTTTTCTTGTGGTTTCCTTATTTATTTAGCTGGAAGAGAACAAAACATTGGAAGAAGCAGTGGGGTATTTCCATTGTTTCTCAAAATGTTTGAATCACATGAGGACAGATGTTTAGGCAGCATAAAGCTAATGCAGCTCTGCTAAAGCCTGTTCATAGTTGAGGAGGAACTGGGCAGTAGTTTTGTCTGAAAAATTCTGGAGTATGGTTATATATGTAGCAGAGTTGTTAACATTTGAAACAGAATCAAGAAGGCTTGCTCTGTGGAGGCAGCTATGTGACAGTAAGTGAATTAAATTAAAGCATCAGCCAGATTTGGGGGGGGAGGGGGAATAAAAGGTTTTTGTTTCAGTGGTAGGGCCATATCTATGAGGTAGGTCAGGGCATCTGTTTTTTTCCAACCACACAGGTTTCCATTACACGTAGATCTACCAGGGTTGTTGCAAGAATTGCTGAGTATTGCTGAATTTTGCCAGAGCATGGAGTTGCATATATGTGTGTCCCTGATGGGGGATGGAGATGCAGGAAGGAAGGTGAGCCCTTTAGAGCCACTTCTGTGATCACATCCCTAATCCAGGTACTGTTTGTGTTTGGGGAGTACACTGCTCAGTGCTCTTCGGCTGTAAACTCAGATTTTGTGTCCTTTTTATCCTCTACACATTGGGTTGCTGAGGGAGGGTTCCCACTCTGGAACCAGTCAGTTGTTTCCCAAGTATTTTGAATTGGCAAAGACTTTTTTATGGAAATGGGATTTCTCTATAGAAATGTGTTGCTTTCAGCACAGCTTTTGCTACAAGCTGAGGATGGCTCCTGCAGGCACAAGCACTTGGGCTCCCAAACTTCTGTTTTCTGGGACTGATGGAACCTCAATCTCCTTGTGCAAGAGAATAACTACGAAGCTCTCGCTCGGGAGTGCGCTGCTCAGTTCCCTGTCGGGTTGCTTTTTGTCTGCACAAGCAGCAGGCTGAGGGCAAGCAGCTGTCCCATATGGCTGGTTGCCCGAGCAGCCAGCTGCCCGTGGGTGGTGTCTGAACCACACACCTTCCTAAGCCAGGATAGATAGGTGATCTAAAGGTGATCCGCTGCTTTCTGGTGATCTGAAGGTGATCCACTGCTCTCTGGCTCACAGGAATGATGGTGATGAAAATTGTGTCACTACTAGAAATAGCAAAAGTTTTAAAAATCCAGAAGGCACAGCTGACATGTCTGCTCAGTCTATTCAAGTGTGTTTCAGAAAGGAAGGAAATGTGTGGAGTAGATTCAGTCACCTGCAAAGGATGAAGCAGCACGGAGGATGCTGAGGAATGAATTTAAATGATTTAAATGGGAATGATTTAAATGGGAAGTGTGGCTGTGAAAGGCAGTATGAGAAATCCTCACAAGTAGGTAACAGCAGCCAAGTTAATATTTGCAGCTCTTAAAAAGTGTTTCCTAGATGTCTCTTCAAAAGAGCCTGGATGCACTAAGGAAGGGCTCTGCCATCCTTTTTTCTACTTGAGTACACACCTGAAAATAAATCTGAGATGGATTTTCTTGTAATAAATGTTAAATGAGAAAACAGAGCCAAGACTAGGTAAAAGAGTTGAATGCCATCAATTCTGCGGCAAGGCTAGATGAGCTTAATGTGTATAGATCAGCAAGAACTTCAGGAGGGAGCCTAAAAAGAACTGAGAAGCTTTATTCTGTTGGACATTAAACATCACATCTAATCAGTTGGTAACTCGCAGGGTGATCTCCGCATGGAGCTGCACATGCGCTTCCGTGCACGTGTGAGTTTGCCCATGAGTGTAATGTGGAAGTGCCAAAGCATTTGTAAATGCAGATAAACTAACTCCAGCTCAAATTTAATCCCATAAACAGCTCTTCAGAGACACTCACCTCTGCATAGATTCATTCGGTGGGTTGTTTAAAAGTCGCATTAGCTTATTTGGCCGCGATGATTGCAGCTCTTGTCTGTGCCTAGGGGAGTCACTTAGCCAGGACTCAGACAACCTCTAGCCCTAAAGCTATGAGAGGCAGAAATGCAAACCTTTGGTTTTGGTGGATCTTTATTAGCAAAGTGGCAGTTCAGCTTCTGCAGGATCCTAAGCGCTGCATTTGAAACATCAAAGTGACTTCCGTACTTCTAATCATATCTTATCTTCTGACTTCATCTTCTGCTTTGTCTTTTGCAGTCTCACATGAAATGTTTAAGAACAGTTTAAAAAAAATAATACATTGGGTTTCTGTGCATCAGGGGAAGACCAGCCTGTTCTCAGTGCTTGATCCTTCTGGAAAGAAAATTCCTATTGCTGTTTTTCTGCAGCTGAGACATTTGAACAACTCTCACTAGCTGAACACAAGCCCTGTCTGGGTGTTTTGTCTTCCTTATCTTTTGTCTGTTTCTCAGTGCCACCAATGAAAGGAAGAGAGAAACAGAGCAGCTTCTCATGCTGACATTGACATAACTTGGCACTTGCTGGAGATTAAAGCGACTATAACAAGATCTTTATTTCTGAGGCAGCCATAGGGATCTGAAGTGCTGACTTCTGTCGGTACGGCAATGGCAGGCCTCTCTGCCTCTCCCTCCCGTGAACGCTGTTGCTATGAGAAAAGCAAGAGGCAGAGATGAGACAAGACATGATTTAACCCTTCAAATATTTTCGGCTTTACCAGTATGCCAGTGGCTTAGGATAAAATGAAGAGAGAAAAAAAATAATGTGAGGCAGCACTACCATGGGCTTATAACGATACAACCCTGAATTGTGCAGCTGCATCTGGCCAAGACACGCAAAAAGGATACCAGTGCCTTGGAATGGACGTGTAATGCATAGGGCATGGCCTTCCTTGGCTGCAACCAGTATAAAATTATTAACCTAATGGGCTGAAGGGAGCTACAGGAGAGCTGGTGAGGGACCCTGTCAGGAAGTGCAGTGACAGGACAAGGGGCAACGGCTTTAAATTGGAAGAGGGGAGATTTAGATTAGATACCAGAAAAATTCTTTCCTGTGAGGGTTGTGAGGCACTGGAACAGGTTGCCCAGAGAAGCTGTGGCTGCCCCATCGCTGGAGGGGTTCAAGGCCAGGCTGGATGGGGCTTGGAGCAACCTGGTCTAGGGGAAGGTGTCCCTGCCCATGTCACGGGTTTTGGAACTCAATGATCTTTAAGGTCCCTTCCAACTCTAACCATTCTATGAGATTCTATGATCTCACCAATGTTTATAAATACCTGAAAGGGAAGGAGTGCAAAGACAGAGCCAGGGTTGTTGTATATTATGACTTTTTGCGTTACTCCTTGAGGCAAATGCTCTTTATTCCTTTGGGTACAGTCTGGTACTGTCCTTGAGAGCAGGTTTAGTAGAGGATCAGTCTGAATTATTCAGTTGTTTGGAGATAAGTATGTATTGCCACATGGCAATGAAGTATTGCCACATGGCAAGTAGGCATCACTACTGGCAATTGTTGTGTGCACCTGCTTCTTTGATCAATACATGGATACTTGACTTGGGGGAAAGTTTAGTCATTGGGTTATTGTGTTGGGAGGATGGACTGGTGTTTTGAAGTGTTTGCTTTCTGCTAAGGTTTTTGAGAAGTGAAACTCAAATAGAGTTTATAAAATGGCATGGGAAACCTCACAGTAATTACTGAGAACACTTTGGTCAACTGATCTCAGTATAAGTGATGTTTCTGACCTGAAAATGGTAAAAACAATGAGTGGTGAGTGGTGGGCAGGAGAAGGATGACAGGCCAAGTATGGACCATCAGTGTGGTAGCTGTGCCTCATGCTCTTTGGCATTGCCTGTGCTGCAGGACCAGGAAGGAGGAGAGGAGAGCTCCCATGCTGGGTCTCACTGATGACTGGGGGAGGTCATGCCACTGTTGGGACGGGCCAGGTGGGACTGTCCTGTGTCTCTGGACCACAGTCCCACCTCCCATGCAGGTCACCTGCTTTACACACTTGATAGCAGGGGCTTCCTGAACTTCTCTTCTTAGGTTCAAATGCCAAATGGCACTTGGGTTCACTACTGGGTTTTCTCTGGTGTCTTTGGAGAACCTTCCCCCAGCCTGGTTTGCCCTGGCACGTGGTAATCTGTTGATACTATAGAAGAAGCCAGACTTTTAAAAGTGCAGTATATTGTTGTTACTTTATAGGTCTAGCACTTGTTTACTGCTTCTCTTTATGATGGTAAGACTTGATTGTTTTCAGTCGTGGTCAGTTTTGGGTGAAAGCACAAAACCCTTGTGTAATGGTTGACTGTGGGCTGGCAACCAGGGGTGAGGATTTTGGCGTTCCTGACCCCTTGCCTGTGGCTGTTCCAGGCAGGGGCTGGGGAGGAGCAGGCCGGGTGGTGGTTGAGCTGTCGGGGAGCATTGGCAGTTCCCCCACGGAGCCTGCAGAAGAGTCCTCTGTTATGTTTGGGTGGCCAGGCTGGTTGTCACCATCCCCCAGTCACTTGCGAGGGCTTTTCTAAAAGCAGAAATGTCTCTGGAACAGCCCAAGGGGTGGGATGGAGGACAGCAGCAAAGGGAGATCCCAGTGATGAACCCCAGGGTGACATCGAACAGAAGGGGACAGTGACGCTGCTTTACGAAATCTTTTGTGAGATTTTGCAAATTTACCAAAGTTCTTGTTTTAAGCACTTGCATTTTAGGCTCCCGTAGCCAGTGTCACTAAGGCTGAGGCTGGGGATGACTTGTGTGTGACACAGAGAAGGGACACCACCTGCCAGGTCCTCCCTTTGTCCCATGGCCAGTGAAAAAGGACTAGTTTTGGGCAGTTTGAGCCTGTGGAGACTTTGTGTTTGTGCTTCCAGGTGGATTCTGTGGTTTGTAGAGGTGAGTTCCAGCTCCCAGAGGCCTAGAACCGGCGCCTCTTCCCTGCGCCTCGGCCTCCAGCCATTATCCCCTGTCCCCGGGCTCATTTGCATGTGGAAGCCCATTGGCCGCGGCGTTTCCCAGCAGCCTTTGCTCCCTGGTGCCTCCCGGCAGGGCCCGGCCCGGCCGTTGCCCGCGCTGCCGGGGCGGGTGCGGAGGCGAGAGGCGGCGAGAGGCGGCTCCGGTTCCCCCGCCCCAGGGGCTGGAGCGGCGCTTCCACGCCCGAGGCGGGTCCGGTGGCATCGCCGGCGCCGGGCCTGTGCCCGCCTGTGGCCTGGGTGGCCCTGCTGTGTAGGGAAGGGCAGAGGCACCGCCGCCCCGGGCCCGTCTGGTTCCGGCTCCCCACCGGGGACTGGCGAGTGCGAGGAGAGCGGCGGCAGCCGCTGAGCTCTCGGCCCCAGAAGGTCCGTCCGCCGGTTCCCCCAGGGCCTTGGGGGAGCATGGGCAGATTGGCAAGGGTGGCCGGCCACCCCTCAGGTGGAGATGGAGGAGGAGGAGGAGGCTTCTCGCTGGTGTTGGTGGAGGGGCCGAGCCCCGTGGAGCGAAGGCCGATGCCCCGCAGGCAGCAGGTGCCCCGGCGCAGGCAGATCCCCCGGAGCAGACAGATCCCCCGGCGCAGGCAGATCCCCCGCCGAAGGAAACGCCGATTGCACAGCCTGCTCCTTCTTACTTTGTTTTGACTTGTGTTTGTCT
>BJBW01011094.1:0-17649 GCA_004320125.1 Scolopax mira | reverse complement strand
TTTTATTACTTATTTATATTTTCATTAAAGTAGTTTAGGTTTTTTTTCTAAACTCAGAGGTTTTTTTTCTCTTCTTTTCCCCCTTCCTCTCTTCTCTTTTCCTTGAAGGGAGGAGAGGGAGGGGCCATCTGTCATTCTGGTTGGTCAATTCGGTCAAAACCACAACACCATGCTGTAGCAAAAACCAGACATGGTTCAGATCAGAATTCCACAACAGTTTTGTATCTGCTTATGTTTTTAGTACATAAAGTAAAATAGTGGTTAGAAAACAGAAGGGTAGAGGATTGTACCATTATTATTGGATTATTTGAAGGTTTTGTGCATTGAATTTAAGCCTACCATTTTAGTTGCCTGATTTCTAGAGGCAGGTTCAGTGCAAAGTCAGTAGGTAAGAGTTTGAGAAGGACATGGAGCAGATCTGGACAGACAACATCAGCTTAACAGTCTGCTAAGATATATTGGCTAGGAACGATAGTGTTTAAAGAATATAATTTAAATTCCAAAATCATCACCCATTCCTTATAAGTTCTGCTACATTTTGTCAAAATCAAAGTCTTCAGTAAGACTGAAGAATAACATTCAAACTTCTCTGGATGTGATGTCTTCAGTATCAAATTGAAAATTATTTCATATTCCACAAAATTACAAGAAGAAAAAAGCAGCTGAAATAAGAATACAATTTTTTAATAAGGAAGCCTTCACACCCCGTTCCCTCCCAAAATTAATCTGATTTCCATAGGAAAAATCAATATTTATTATTTTTCTTCTTTTTCAGAAACTGTGGAATTTTTTAAAAGCCATTTATCTTGATAGTACCCATCCCAGAGTTTAGCGAGATGCATATATAGATATTACTAGGGAAAAAAAAAAAGTAAAAAATTTTTAAAAATAGAATTTTAAGTAATTCTGCAATATTTTTAGTGCATCTTCAAGCACTATTGATGTGAGGGGTTTTAACCATTCTTTCAGAAAGGAAAAGCACTTCTGAAAATCATATATTTGCCTAGGTTGTAAGGGACCTTTCAGATCCCGTCAGGTTCAACCATCAATCTAACACTGAAAAAAGATATCAGTAAACCATATCACTAAGCACTACCTGTCTTTTATATACCTCCAGAGATGACAATTTCATCACTTCACTGAGCAGCCTGTTCCAATGGTTGACAATACTTTCCATGAAGAAATTTTTCCTAAACCTCCCTTGGAACACCTTGAGGCTATTTCCTCTTGTCCTGTTGCCTGTGACTTGGGAGAGGAGACACAACCTCTACCTCTCTGCAACCTCCTTTCAGGTAGTTGTAGAGAGTGTTCAGCCTCCTTTTCTCTAGGCAGAACAGGTTCTCTCAGCTGCTCCTCATAAGACTCCAGACCCTTCACCAAATACGTTGCTCTACTCTGGACATGCTCAAGCACCTCAATGGCTTCTTTGTAGTGAGGGGCCCAAAACTGGACACAGTACTCAGGGTGAGGCCTCAACAGCATCAACTACAGGGGGGACAATCACTTCCTTAGTCCTACTCACAACACTATTCCTGATACAGCCCAGGATACTGTTGACTTTCTTGGATCCACTGGGTTTTCTTGGGCACACTGCTGGCTCATACTCAGCCAGCTGTTGACCAACATCTCCAGGTTCTTTTCTGACAGGCAGCTCTCCACTCATTCTTCCCCAAGCCTGTAGCATTGCATGGGGTTGTTGTGACCCAAGCGCAGGACCTGTCATTTGGCCTTGTTGAACCTCATCCCATTGGCCTCAGTCCATAAATCCAGCCTCTCCAGATCCATCAACAGAGGCTTCCTACCTTCAAGCAGGCTGACACTCCCACCCAACTTGCTGTTGTCTTCAAACTTACTGAGGGTGGACTTGATCCCCTCTTCCTGGTCATTGACAAAGATATAAAACAGAACTGTCCACAGTACTGAGCCATGGGGAACACCACTCATGACTGGCCACCAACTGGATTCAAATCCATTCACCCCAGCAATCTGGGCCCAGCCCTCCAGCCACTTTTTTTACGCAGTGGAGAGTACTCCCATCCAAGCCATGGGCAGCCAGTTTCTCCAGAGAATGCTGGGGGAAATCATATCAAAGACCTTAATAAAGTCCAGGTGAACAATATCTACAGTCTAAGTCTTGGCCTGATCCTTGATTAATTTTGTGGGGCCTCACCAAACCCTTCTTCTTCAGTCCTCCATTTGAATAGTGGCTCAGCTTTTAAGTGTATTCATTGGTTCCTCTTGGTGTCATCTGCAAACTTGATGCATTGGCCCTCTACCGCCCCCTCTGAGTCACTGGCAGAGTTTTTCTACATGGCAAGTCCCCAGACTGGCCCTACAAGACCAAAGTTGTGGGAAACAATCTTTAACTATGACATTCTGAGCCTGAACATCCCACTTTCTTTCATCCATCTGATTATCCTCACATGCAGAGTGTAATATGCTAAATTGGATACAAAAGTATTGTGGAAGACAATGCCAAAAACCTTATTAAAGGCATCCACTGCTATCCTCCTATACACAAATCCCAGACTTTTTATCACAGAAGGCAAATATTGTCCTTATTCTGTGCAATGAAGAGAAACAAGTGTATCCTGAAAGCTCTCTCAAACACATCCATCATAATTAGTACATTACTGACTGAATCTTGAGTGGATGAACACAACTTCTAGAACTCCTGAGTACAGGCTTTTAGAGGTTTGGATTTAATAGCACCCTATCATAAATGCTGCTTATTAGCATCTTCCCACTCAACATTCTGGATGACAATGAAGTGACTATAAGGAGACATGAGTAGTATTACAGAATTTAGGTCCTTAACTCAACACCATCAGAGACCAGGTTCCTGTTTGGCTTCCATTTTTATCTTCCAAAAAGAAATAATGAGCAATTTGTTATGAACTAATAAGTTCTCTTCTACTTGACTGCATCTGTGTGAACTAATATTGTCCTGGCTTGAGCTAAAAGAGAAGCAATTTTCTATTCAGTATTTTCACTTTTTAATTAAGCCTCTTCTAACTAACTGAGCTCTGAAATTAACTGCATATTGTGCAGAAACTGTTAGTTCTCAGAGTGAGAAGATGTATGTTTATCGTTAATAACAATGAACGGGATGCAAAGACGCTCCTGATGATACTTGCTGCTATAATAACCAAGGTCAGCTCACTTTGTTATTTGCCCCATTGGACGGTTAGAAACAGAAAAGTGTAGAGGGCTCACATATGTAGGGAGAAGCAGATAGGACAGGTGACAAAAAACTGACCCATGGGGTACTCCATCCCATCTGCATCACTCACAGTATAATCTGAGGGATCAAAGGGCGAATCTCTTTCTTCAATGGCCATCGTTCAAGGTGGACTCTGCCTGTGATACTGAACTAAGCATTCCTGACTCAAGATCCAGAATCCAGCTCTAATCCATTGCTGAGTCTAGTCTGAGATTTCCCCTGTGCCTGCTGGTGACATGATTGTCATTCTGGAAATTTGATACAAGTATGTGCAAATTTTTTAAAATTTATGATTTGACTAATTTATTAATACGTTCATTAAAGTAATTTAATTTTCTTCTAAACTTGTCAATCTCTTTATCTCTCCCTTCCCTCTCTTTGGAGAGAGAGGTGGGGGGGGCATGTGTCATTTTCATTGGTCAACCTGTCCAAAACCATGACAAACATACATAGAAGTCTGTTTACCATTCTTTCATTGGGTGTTGTATAATCATAAATTATCTTGAACTTACTGTGTCTGATGCATGCAATGATATCCACGGACAACATTCTTTTTGGATGATCATTCCTTTAATTAGGAGACATCTGGAGAATGACAACCTATGTAACCTCCTTCACATGTTAAACCCTCAGCAAAATGCAAGACTAAAGCAAAGAGCTGATTGACAAGAAATGTGATTGATTCCAAAAACATAACAACAGGGATTGAAATGCTTCTAAAATCCTGGCACAGATATCAGCCTGAAGTGGAGGATCTGTGATGTATTCTAATTGGAGGATGACACCTAAAGGAGGCAGTATGGAAGGGGCAAACGCTTTGACAGAAGCGAACAACTGAGTTGCAGAGCTTGCAGGGGAAATGGTTTCTTAGATGGTCCACAGAAGACTACTCAGGCTGTCTGTCAGTCAGTAACTTCTACTAAATTTATACACCTGAGCCAGGCGCAGCTATGAAAATGCACTATTTTTCAAATATCACAAAATTTCTTTGCTTTGTTTCAACAAAGAGAAATTATAAACTCATTAACTTTACAAAGCATTGTTTCAAAGGCAACTGCTCTAAACCATTGCAGGTGACTTCACTCTAATATAATAAATGATATGGAGTCCTACTTATAAGTAGCTGAAAAAAACCAAGATATTACCTTGCTTAGCTTTCAGAATTCTTGTTGCATTTGTGTTATCTGGCTTTTTTTTTTTTCTTTTCTTTTCTTTTAATGAGTGTTATACAAGGAAAAAATCCCTCCAAGAAAAAGAAAGAAAACCAAAGATGTTTTAGTACTGGTCTCTGTTATCCTCGTCAGTAGATGAAGAGCAAGCCCAAACAAACAAAGAGGTGATGCTGCCTAAGACATATACTCTGAGATATTACTATTCCTATAGCAGCATCACAAAGTGCCATACTTTATATACTCTGAGATAGTACTATTCCTATAGCAGCATCACAAAGTGGCATACTTAAACAAAGATTTCAGATCAGATCCTTGTCTCATTAATCAGTCTAACTTCAGCTACTTTAGCAAGTTATTTAAGACCATCTAAGCATGGGGTAGACTCTGATTAGTCAAGTGCTGTTCAGTGCTCATTCTGCTTCATTTATGCTATTTCTAATGTGAAAGGTGGCTGCCCATTGCATGAGTTTCTGACCCAGTACCTCCTATGCAGCAATGCACTCTTCCTGTGAAAACCTCACACACAGCATTAAACCCCAGTGAGCATAATAAAAAGACTAAGAATTGTGAAAAAATAAGTTTAACAATTTCAACATACACACATAACACCAACTCCTGAATTATAGCATTGAGACCTGGCTATGTTTGGGTTTCAAGTCACAGATTCTTTTTCAAACTCTCATATGAGAGAAGAAAACGTGATACTGCGATAGTGCTCAAACACTGACACAGGCAGCTTAGAGAGGGAGTGGCATCTCCAACCTTGGCATGGTGCTGAGCAATCTTCTGTAGCTGACCTTGCCTGATCATTGGCAGGACAGTGCAATCTCCAGTGGTGCCAGCAAGCCCCAGCCACGCTGTGGTTCTGTGGTGCTGCAGTATGCTTCAACCATATGTACCTGATCCACTAGGTCTTTTTTACCTTTATACCTTCAAATGGGCTGTTTATGAAACCTTCGTGTAGTATTAATTCTGGATCTAGATTTTAGGATCAGATCCAGAGAAAACAAATAAACACAGAAGCTATAATCAGTCCCTGTATCACTTTTATCTGTCAAATTTATGAAAATTAAAGCATTGTTGTACTTACTTTTTGGCTGTGTTCAGCTTCTTTCTATTACCATTTTTCAGTACAAGCAGAAGTTAATTCAGACAAAATTATCTTGTGTAAAGTCTAAATGTTATGGGGAAGTCAGGAAGTGTATGAAACACAGTATCACACAGCCAAAAGAAGAATAAGGCCATGACCTTGAGAAAAGAAACAACGGCTCCAGTAAAAACCATAAAGATAACAAAGATCCATTTCTAAAGGAAACATGGGTCTACAGGAACACCAAGCAAATGCAGAAAAAGCTGAGCCTCCCAGAAACACTCCCCAACACCAGATGGAATAAAGCAATCACGGGCAAAAACACATCATAAAATGAAATTCTCTAATATCTTACAGCTGTGCAATATCTATACGAAGTACAGGAAGTATTGACTATGAGGAAAAGATACCTAACTACAGCTCCCGCCTTACCTTGTTTCGCCTGGATACATGGAAAATATTGCAAACCTTAGCAATAATATAGCTAAATGTTTCCAAGTCTCAAAGAAAACTTTTTGAGGTATTTGTGATAGTGCAAACTAGGAGAGAAGTATTAGAGAAAGAATAGCTGTACAAGTTCTGTCTGAAGAATGACCAGGAAAATTAACAACCAAACAACCAAAAAATGCCCCCCCAACAACAACAAACACCCTACCAAAAAAACCCACCAACAACCAAACAAGACAATGTAGTGAAAAGAGTAAAGCCAAAAGAAGCAAACCACATCCAGATGGCCTAAGTTCCCGTGTCTGATGTTTCCAATTGATTGCCTCTAAGATTGGACAGACAGCTGCCCAATAAGAAACACTAAACAAAACATTTCAGGTGGAGTTCAGGCTACATGCATCAGTAGACCTGGAAATTTCATCGTGTATTTTATCTGCAATTAAACTCTGACAGCTAGAATACAGCTGTAATTGCTACTAAAAAAAATGTAGTTAACTATTGAGTTTTGGAAGTAGGAAACAAATTATATGAGACCTTTAAGAGTCAATCACCTAAAATCTCATGCTTTACACCAAAATTTATTTACCCCTAAAATGTTTAATTGATACAAAATTAATACTTCTATTTATATCATATATATCTGCAACAAAGAAAGCAGGCTTTGCATACCTGTTCTTTCTCAGCTTGACTTCATTTTTTGCCTTGCCAGTTTATCAAATCTTACTTTGGCTGAAGTAACTCTCTGCTTTTTTCCAGTTGATAGAGTTCATTTATAAAAAACTACTTGCACAAACATGACCTTATGCTTGTATATATGTTGAGTCTGACTCAACCTAAATTAAGTGTATGCTTACATGAGAGGAAGCATTTTCAAAGCTAAAATTATGTCTTCAAAGTGCAACACTTGAGAGAGTAAATACTTTCTCAAATTCAGACAGGGCCCATTCAAGGTATTCCCACTTCCTGCTCTCACGCTGCAGCACCTTTCCCTGCCAGCCCTGCCAACATAATCCTTTACGTTGCTACACTGTGAATTGCATAATCCTCCTGAGACTGATAAAAATTAGGTGTCTTGTGTTTGGGTGTTTGGTTTTTTTTTAGTGAGGTCAATTTTTTCATATCATTTGTGCTGCAGCCACACAACTAATTGCACCAACACGGGTGGAAAGAGAGCAAGAACAGGTGTCAACAGGAAGAGTGTTCTAACATGGTGTTTAAACAATAAATATGTAACCACACAGTAATATTTTCTCAATTTCTCTCTGTAGGTATCTAAGCAATATAATGTATTACACTAGCTTTCAAATGCATAAGATAAGAAATACTTAGATTAATAATACTTAGAGTCTTGAAATTACATCATGCCCAGCTTAGCTGAAGTAGTTTGCTTTTTGAAATACTGTGGTTTAGATGTAGAAGTGTATAATGATATCAAACACAATAATAATTTTCCATGTTGTGCAACCTCTACTGGAAAAGTACCCTTGGGCCTGAAGAATGATCATAACCCAGTTCATATGAAATAAAATAACCCAAATGTTATCAAAACTTTACAGAGGTTAAAATAAAGGAATAAAAAAAAAAAGGCCATATGCAGGAAAAAGCATATATATAATCCATTGCCTTTATTATCTACCTTCACATCCTCAGATGGTTTTATTTCTGATTTTTAAAATTTAACATGGCTTTAGCTCTGCAACTTTTACTCACACATAGAGTTTTAGGCATTTGGCTGTAGACATGGCAGGGGAACTATTTGTTGGTCATATTGCAATTTGGTATGCAAAAAAAAAATGCCAAAGCAAATGACTTTAGGGAGTTCAGTAGTATCTGGGGAAATGATGATGAGCCATTGCAGTTACAAGTGTTCACCATTACAGTTGCCAAAGTTCTCCTGCAGTTCTTTAGCTCTCTCCCCAGACTCATAATTTTTGCTTCAAACATGTTTTGACAAGACTGAGGTTTTTTAGTCTGTCATTGTTTAACCCTGACCAGCAATAAAGCACTATATACCCACTTGCCCACTTCACCCTCCCTCAGTGGGATGGGGGAAGAATTGGAAAGGTAAAAGTGAGAAAAAAGCTTGTGAATTGAGATAACAAGTGTAATAATTAAAAAGAAATAAACATAATATTTAAAAATTGTGAGGAAAAGAGAAATAACAAAGATGGAGGGAAAGATGAGGAAAAACACAAGAAAGAAAAGTGAAGTAAATGAAAAAAACTGCTCACCACCAGCTGACTGATGCCCTGACAAAAACCAGTACATTCCCTACCCCTTGTTCCCTATCATTTACCTGATGTTCAGATCCTACCCTTCCTCAATACATCCTCATTCACTACCCCTTTGCCTGTAAAAAGTTTGTAAAATGTGCATAAATATCCATTAAATGTTCATTAAGCTAATTTGGTACAGTAATCACACAGGACAGGAGAGGTGGTGTGTCGCATGGAGTTGATGGGCACCAAAACTAGCCCAAGTGGGGTTGCTGCTGCATTTCACTGCCTCTTGTGAGTTCATTCTTCATTGGTTCGTGTGGTTTCTACTTCCTATAACATGCAACTCAAACCATGAGTTACAAGAATTCAAAGGTATATACATAACATAGAATAATAAGTTGGAAGATATCTTTAAATTCATCAAATATAACCAATAATTCAATACTGACAAGTCCGCCACTAAACCATGTCCTAAATACCATTTAGTGGTGTTCAGGACATGGGTATTTAAAATACTCATTTTTTAAATACCTACAGGGGTGGTGATTCAACCACTTCCCTGGGCAGCCTGTTCCAATGCTGGAAAATCCTTTCTATTAAGAAATTTTTCCTAATACCCATCCTAAACCTCCTCTGGTGTGACTTGAGGCCACTTCCTCTTCTGTCACTGGTGAACTGGTAGGTTCGTCATCCCTCTTCCTCATGTCCTCCTGCTGGTCACACTGGAAGAACCACAAGGTTATACATGATGTGTGCCACTGGTACTCTCTCACTTGAACAGAGAAAGGGACTGCCTTTAATAGCTGAGTCCTTGGTTGGTGAGTGTGAGGAAGACCTATCCTTCTCGTATTGCTCAAGCAATTTTGGATTCAGTTTCTCCACCGATGACATGCTAGTTCATAGGTAGGAAATGAGATCGTCTTCATATTCTCAGAGTTGTCTAGTCAATCCATCCATAATTGGTGCCTCTGTGTCTGTCCAGATCATTATTGCCAGGGTGCTGGCATATTACATTGGTGCATTTCATATAAAGTTTCATCACTTGGAATGTGAGTAACAGATTTCATCTGTTTGGCCTTTGAATACCTGTTTGTCCTCCAGGTTGTTAGAGATCACCTTCACCAAGGCTAATTCCCTCAGATACTGGATACCTCCCTCAATGATGGTCCATTTGTTTTGTGAATTTGCAAGATTTTCCTTGAAGGGATACAGTCCTTAACACTTGACAGAAGTCACTGCCAAAGACTGAGGACTCCTCTGTCATTGGTCTTATCCTTAGCAAGGAACTCTTGTTGCCAGGCTTCCTTACCCTCTAATCCCTGACTATTGCCCCCAATATCCCATGATTGGAGCAACCAGCTGAGAATTTGCTTGCCTGGTTGACAGTTGAAAACTCTTTGCTTCTCTCACAATTGACTTAGGGGGTAGGTATTGGGCAGTTTCAGTCTCATTTATGATTTCATTACCATCCTCCTGTTCTTGTGACTTCTCTCTCTGCTACAGAACAGGCTGCCTTTTATGATTCTGCTCTTGCTTCCTCCTAAGAGAAGCTTCTTCGACTGTTACTAAACAAATTGATTTCCACTTTGATTGTTTCTTTTTAATTATGACTGATAGAGTTGAGGGCTGAGTCTCTGGTCTAGCCATTGTGTCTGTTAGTGTGGTTTCAGATCCAGAGACCATAATTGAGGATGCTGAATAATATTGAGTGGTGTTTGGTAGGTGTTTACAGTAAATTGTTTTTCTTCAGAATAGCCAGAGGATCTTTTTTTTCAAACATGTTATCATTTTGTCAGGTTCCTGCACTCAGGACGGAAGTTCCAGACCAATGCGGGGGAGAAGCTTTCTAGATACCTGACCATATTCTCCCACATCTTCCCACTCATAACCACACAGCTACAGAGCCTGCATCTTTTTCCTATATAGTTTGTTAACCTTAGAAAAAGACAAAACAATATTCCTAAGAAATACCACCAGAGGTATTTTGACTACTCAACAATAGAGAAAAGCTATTTAAATGAGTAAGAAAACATCATAGAAGGTGGTGAAGGTGCCATTTTGTATGTCCTCCACAAAAAAATCCCTCTCAGAGGAGTAAGTCTATTTGTTAGTTGTCTCCATGAAATGGTACTAAACGTACAGTAATGGCTCCAGTACAGAGCCCAAATACTAAATTAACCTCAAGGCTTGTGTTTTAATAATGAATCTCCCAGGAAAATCATCACTAAGTGCTATGGAGTAGAGCAAACTGCAAAAGCCAGCACTAAAACATACAGAAAAAAAAAAAGAAAAAAAGAGCACAGTAGAGACCTGATGCACTAGTATCAAGAACAGACGAATGAATATTGTGACTAGCAATTATCAACAGATACAAATCCATTCTAATTCACTCTGGTCAAATCTGTTATTATCTCATGACCCACATTGGGCACTGAAAAGGACTGTAGTTTAACCCCAGACAGCAGCTAATCACCACACTACTGCTCACTCATTTCCCCCTCCCCTGGTGGGACAGAAGAATTGTAAGGGTAAAAGTGACAAACAAACTCATGGGATGAGATAACAACCGTTTAATAATTAAACAGAAAAAAATAATAAAAATCTTAAAAATCTTCAAACTGGGAGAAACAGATTTAGATTAGATCTCAGGAAGAAAATTTTCGCTATGAGGATGGTGAGGCCCTGCAAGAGGTTGCCAAGACAAAGTTCTGCATGCTCCACCCCTGCAAATGTTCAAGGCCAGGTTGGATGGGGCTTTGAGTAACCTGGTCTGGTGGAAGTGTCCCTACCCATGGCAGGGGGGTTGGAACTAGGTGATTTTTTAGGTCCCTTCCAACTCTAACCATTTTGTGATTCTATGAGAAAACTGTAAAGAAAAAAGGAAATAACCAAAAAAACCACAAAACAGATCAAAACAAAACACAACAAACAAAAAAACCAAACCCAAACCAAATACAGGGGGAAATAAAACCCAAGAAAGACAAGTGCAAATGAAGACAATGGCTCACTTCCAAATGACTTATAACCAACCAGTCAGTTCCCAAGCAGCAGCTTCCCTACCAACCTTCTCCCCAGCTTAATTGTAGAACATGACATCATATGGTATGGAATATCCCTTTGGTCAGTTGCAGTCAGTTGCCCCAGCTGTGTCTCCTCTCAGGTTTTGTACCTCCAACCTACTTGCTGGCAGGGAAGTCTGAAGAGCAGAAAAGGGCTTGATGCTGTGTAAGCACTGCAATTCAGTTTAGTTTGTGTTGAACACACTCTTATTGCAATGGCATGATTCCACAATCACGATTTTCACTAACAAGTGAAATTCATCACTATGTGAAAGTAATTGTATCACTGTAGAACAACATTCCCACACGTTTTTCTTGAGCAATATAAAGAGAGTAAAAATTATGCTGGAATATCAGCAAATTACTCCAACATAAAGGGTCTAAAAAGCAAACTTAACACTTAATAAAAATTTGTTATGATAGTTAAGGGTAAATTAGTGCATGAAACTTATGAGAGCTTCATATAATTTAAAAATTGGTTTTAAAATTTTGATAAAGAAAATTCTAAAGCCTGTCATTAATGTCCATTTCTCCTTGAACTAGAAAAATGGAGTTTTCTTGAGTGTTACACAGCTCACCTTCACTGATGTTAAAGGAATTACATGTGTTTCACTTACAGTGAGTTAGTATTCAAGAGATGACATACTCTGATCACATTTTCCCAATTATAAAGAATGTGTTATAATTCAAAAGAAAAAAAGCATTGCTTTCAATAGACCACTGCATCTAGAGCAACCAACAACAGCTAACAGAGCAAGAAACAAAAGACAAAGCAGTGTGCAAAACTTTGTTCAAAGTATTCAAATGCTGAAAAATTTGCAGTTTGCATGATTGTACTGTTATACGTTTTTATATTTATCTATTCCTTCCAGCAACTTTCTAGCTTCTGGAAGTTTCTTCCATTTACATGCTTTTCTTTCTTGTATTCAGGGATTTATTCCCTTTAGTTTCAATGTGTCCTGATTTCACAATTTCTGTTTTGGGGACTATTAAAAGGTAAGTAACTTAGAAAAAATAAAGATGAGACAAAACATGACACAATTAAAAGAAAAATATACAGACAAAGTATTAACGAAGAACTACAATGATTCTGTGCAAGCTTCACTACTAAATTTCTCAGCTAAAATCCCTCTCCAATATAAAACCCAAAATAAGTTCCAAGAATGTACTTCTATATGCATTTTCCTGATTCTATACTTCTCTTCTTCTCAGTAAATTTCTCAGAATAGAATAAAAATCAATACTGTAACTTGTGCATTGAAATGGCACAGGGCATCTGAAAATGAAATAGAATGCCTCCCAGAAAGAATGATCTAGGCAGCAATCCTCCAATCAATTCATAACTAATTTGCTCAAGCAACTGTTTTTCATCAGTTACTGTCCATGATACAACACGGTCTATTTGCAATGGGAAAGGAATGTGGGAGTCGGAGGCATGTTTAAACTTCAGCTGCAGGATTAGAGGTAGCAAAGAAGAGGAAGGGGACTCCAGATGCTTACTAGCCCCAGGCCAGTTCTTAACAAACTCCATAAAACTGACAGAAAGGCCAAAGCCCTTTAAGAAATTATGCGCTTTCACAGTGCTGTATAGAACAGCAGAGAATATCTTATATGGAGAAAAAAATATCCTCACTTCAATACAAAAGACAGAACAACATGATCTACAAAATTTATGGGATTCATGAGGGAATCTGATGCCAGACATTTAAGTTAAAGGTCACCTCGCAGATCTATCATGAGGGCCTGAGTATACACAGTCCAAGACCTTACACATCATTAGACAGTGGCTGCAACACCCAAGGTATGAGAGGGCATACCAGTGTCAGACAACCTGATCACACAGTTAACTCATTACCCAAACTGGTGAGTTAAATGATGGCAAGAAACTGTACAGTCAGGGACCATTTACTTCTCAAGATATGTCAGGGTAACTAAACTACTAAAAACCTGTGAGGCTTGTAGGGCTCTGCTTGCAGGGCTCATACACTGCAAAACTGGAGACCATTGTGACTCTGAAAAGCACAGAATTTAATTTCACTAGACATTGTGCCACACATCCTGAATGTAACAGCAGCAACAAGGATTGACAACACCTAGGAGAGCCTCTGTCAAAGCACGTCTGTTTTAGGTGAACCTTGATCTGCCACAATGGCATCCAACACCTAACAAGGACCTGAAACTGCTCATCAAAAAGCCGTTGTACAACTTGGACTAGGATAGACCCAATACGCAAGTTTTTCACCCTCAGATGGAACCACACAAGCAAAGACTCAGAGCACTTGAAATTGTTAGAAACCAAAGGATATATAGATGCAGTCAAGAATACCTTGACCTAATTCTCTAGTTCAAATCTCTTAGCCTAATCACCCTTTAATTACACCACTATTATTGAGAACTAGCAAAACCCTATGTAGCACCTAGATCTTTGTCGCGATATGTTTCACCCTCTTTCAGTTTAAAATCATTACCCCTCATCCTATCCCTACACTCTGATAAAAGAAGGCCCACTTTAAGTACTGGAAGGCTGATACCAGGTCTACCCAGAGCCGCCTTTTCTCCATACTGAACAATCTCAGCGTCTCAGCATGCCTTTATAGGATATGTGCTCCAGTTCCCTGTCTTCACATCTTTCCTCTGAGTTGTGTCCAACAGGTCCATGTCCTGAGTACGTCCAACAGCCCCCCCATGTTGGGGGCTCTGGAAGTGGATGCATGTAGACTCTCAAGAGAGGGCTCAAAAGTGGAATAAAGGAAAATAATCAATCACCTTCCTCAACCTGCTGACCATGCTTCTTTTGAAATTGAATTCTAAATTCTTCTATACCATGGTCACTACAACCAAGGTAACCTTTGCTAAACCAACAATCGGTTCTCCCTTATTAGCTGATAGCAAATCCAACCATGCATCAGCTCTGATTATCCCATCTACTAGGGAGGGTAACCATATCCATGACATCCTCCAGAAAACTTGACGGCTTATATACCCAACAGTTTTGCCTTACCAGATAAAATCAGGAAAAGTCCCCAGTGAGAACAAGGATTTATGACACAGAGACTTCCTCCAGTGGTTTGAAGAAAGCTTCATCTAGTTCATTAGATAGACACACTCCCACCATAGTGTCACCACTACTAGTTTGATTATCTGTTCTAGCCTTCTGAGCTCTCACCCTGCTCTCATCATCTCCCAGCCCCTTCCTACACTGAATCTCTTCCCATCTTCATAACCTTGTACAAAGGACCCATCATATTGAAGACTGTCACAAAAACTCTGTTGTCATGTACATATGGAGGGATTGCTGGAAAAGAAGAAGGGAGAAGGGTTCATAAGTAATCATAAAATGTTTTTGCTGGTCCACTGACTATACAAGTACCTCCATTTATACAATGGTAGTACGTCTGCAGTGTTCTCCCTATTTCTCCACACTCTTTCTCAAAACAACAAACTAAATTCCCAGGTAGTTGCTGTGTAGTGATTCTGCCTTACACTATCCTTGCCCACAGCCCTTTCCTCCTTATCCACACATATGGCAGAAACAGTAGCTGCTCAAAGCCCCCTGTCTACCATCAGTCTTTCGTTTTAAAAATTTAGAAATTGTAGACAGGTCAGTCAAAGTTCCTATTATCCTCTCCATTTTCTTGCAAGTTCTGAAGAGAGATGAATAAAAAACCCCAAAGTACTCCAGATATACACAGCAATATCTAACTGCCACACTGTGGGACTGTGGGATACGGGGCTTGCAACTGTTTTTGCAGTAAGCTTTCAAAACTCTTTTGTTGTTATTTTTAAAAATTAGCACAAAAATAAGGGATTTGACTTCTTACTTTCGTTAAATTATTTCATTGCCAGTCTATTTGAAAGACCAGAAATATTAAAAGAAAAGGATACTGCCTTGTATTTCAGATGCAACTTTTGAAACTTCCTTTATCTCTAAAGCCTCTACTTAACAACATAAGCTTTACAGTCTGGGATTTATCCCAGTTAAGTAAGAAAGTACCTGGTAGAATAATAATTAGCACGTATTTTTCTCTGCATCCACATTTGCTGAATGTGTTTTAATTTCAGTTTGAGGTATAGTATTTTTAAAATTTGAAATACTTTAGTGAGAATAATCCTTTTGGGAACCACCTAGCAAAAAATCAGGAACAGAGACAAGTACTACTGGAGGTGTAGAGTTGTCAAAGTCTGGGACTATTTCATTGAGTTTTCTCTACATTGAACCCTTCATTTTGCATTTGCTGAAATATGTTTTCTAAGATGATCATGGTCCCACAGAAAGACGTAACTTATTTTAAGAAGTACCTTTTCTGGTTACTTATGATCCATTTCTCCACTAAACAAAAGAACTATCCAACATCTGGTATTTTTATCCCTTGAGAAATCACACTCACCAACTGGATGGGACCGGGATGGGAAATGGTTGTTTAGTTTTGGTTTAGATATGGTGAGTTGAATTCTTCAGGGTTTTTTCATGTTACCTTTTTTTTTACTATTCCTTTTTTACCTGTTCCAGACTGGATTAGAGTACTGCTCAACACCTAGACTTGTTTTATTAATAAGACCTCAGATGGGATTTAGCTCTGTATGTGTAGTATCCTGTAGAATGTGGTGGAAGAACTCAAGTAGAAAAACATTAATTATGAGACAAAATCATTACGTGTGTGCATTTCAATGTTAATATCCATTACATCTATTTTTCTCTGTTCAAATATCATAATGCAGACATATTTCATTTCTGTATAAGTGTACATTAAAGGGCAGACTAAATATAGTGGCAAAATGATACAGACCTTGGAATATTTAGACAATGTGCAACCTGTTTTCAGTTGTCTTTCTGTTCAACTTCATACTGTGGTTTTAGATAGAACTAAAATTGTCACTAGGTTTAACAAGTACTCTGTGGCACACACAGAAGACGCTGGTTTGTCTCAAAAAATCTGCATATTTCACAGATAAGGCAAAGTAATATCTAAAGGGCAAGTAGCTAATTCTTTAGCAGAAGGCAGAAATTAAAAATAATTTCTTAAAAAAGTGTTATGAGGTGTAGGTAGAAGAAAAGTTTCTGTAATTGTGAAAGGATTAAGAAAACCCTCCTATTTTTTTTTTTTTTGACTATGCAGTTCAGCATAAAAAACCATCCTCCTTATCTTCTTTATTACTTGAATCAGGAAGTTGTCATCAGTGCTCTCCAGGAACATCCTCTATTGCTTATGCTGTGCTCTACTGTTTATGCAGCAGATATCGAGATGGTTCAAGTCTCCCATGAGGACCAGAGACACCCATTTTAATGTCACCTATACTGCTCTGTTCTTTTATCCTTCTCAGAAGCTCTCATTGACTCATCATCCATCCCCAGAGAGAGCTCCATGCACTGCTGCTGCTCTTTCACATAAAGGGTAACTCCCTATCCTTATCTTCCCAGCCAGTTCTTTCTAAAAAGCCTATATCCATCTATTATAGTATTCTAGGCATAGGAGCCATCCCATCATCCAGTCTCTGTGATCCAAACAAGATCACAGCCCTGCAACTCCACATGAATCTCTAATTCTTTGTGTTTGTTCTCCATGTTTTAACCATATATGGGCACTTCAGAGAGGCATGTTGATTTCCAGAAAGGCTCTGTGTTTTTTGACCTTTAATGATGCCATGTAAGCATTTTCTTGCTTACATGTAAATATTGAGGTGATTCTCCTTAAGCCCTGTTTTGCTGATTATGTATGATATTTGCTTTTTTTCACATCACCCTTTGCTTGACAACCTTGTCTATCAGTCTCTTGCGGGTTTGCTGGTAACTGTCTCCCTTCCCCATCATTGCTGGTTTAAAGCCCTTCTTATCAAGTCAGAAAATTTGAGTTGACCACTCTGCCCAGGAGCAGAACAGCAGTTGGAGCCAGACAGTGGCAGCTCATCCAGTAGAGGTCACTCTCCTTCTGTACTACCTGAAACATGCTCTCACCAGTACCCTGTACCTGCGAGTGGTGGGGACCAACTGCCACCCTCTCACATAGGAGTGCAAAGGAGAGAGAGAAACTATGATCAGACCCCAGCTTTTAGCAAACATTCAGAATCTTGATATCATTCTCTCCTTTCAATGAAGGAGGTCTGGGGTGAAATGTTTGTTTTGCTTTTACTTCCATATTTGGTCACCTAAAGAGTTGTGCTCAATGGATTTACATCCAGCTGGCGGCCGGTCACAAGTGGTGTGCCTCAAGGCTCAGTGTTGGGACCATTTCTGTTTAACGTCTTTATTGATGATCTCGATAAGGACATAAGGTGTAACATCAGCAAGTTTGCAGATGACACCAAGTTAAGCAGGAGTGTTGACTCCCAGGAGGATAGGGAAGCTTTGCAGGAGGATCTAGATAGATTGGATCACTGGGCCAATGCCAATGGAATGAGTTTCAACAAGGGCAAGTGCAAGGTCCTGCACTTGGGCCACAAT
>BJBW01011093.1:0-35940 GCA_004320125.1 Scolopax mira | reverse complement strand
ACGGGTATAAACTGGAGAAGAGCAGGTTTAGATTAGACATTAGGAACAAGTTCTTTCCAATGAGGGTGGTGGAGCACTGGAACAGGTTGCCCAGGGAGGTGGTGGAGGCCCCTTCCCTGGAGACATTCAAGGTGAAGTTCAACGAGACCCTGGGCAATCTGGTCTAGTTGGAGATGTCCCTGTGACTGCAGGGGGGTTGGACTAGATGATCTTTGAAGGTCCCTTCTGGCCCAGATGATTCTATGATTCTATGATCCGTGGTGGGCACATTTCAGTATCATCAGAAGCATGCAGGGTAACTCGTGTGCCAGAGCAAGTCTGGCCCAGCAGCATAGAGCCCCAAGTGCTATCTCCAAGCAAGACATCTCTGTTGGTGGGCAACAGTCCTATTCTTTAGCCCATAATGGCTTCTGCCCTGAAACATCTTCCAGTTCTGACTTGCTTAGTCATTCATGCTTCCTTACACAAATACAGTTCTACGTTTCTTCTTCAGTGTCTTCCAGAGGAAGCCTAGATAGTGAGAAGACAGAAAAGACAAGGGTGTCCTCCTGACAACGCTATTTCTCAGTTCTCTTCTCCTCGCTCCTGGTCCAGACTCAGATGCCTTTCTGATTTGTGTCTGACATGACATCTCATCTGCTGCTGAAGAGCTCAATCCTTGACCTCTTTCCCTTGTGCTCTCTCTGCTGGTGACACAAAAGCTCACAGACGTTCCCTGGTCTTCCTCTCATGTGGCTGGTTTCCTCTTTCCAGAAGAAGCAAGCAGAATAGCAGTCCTGATCACTGCAACCTTTGCCCTTATGAGAGCTGTGCCTCTTCCCCTCCTGCCTTCTCAAAACCAAGTGTGAGCGTGAGGACCTGGTCACGCCGTTCAGGGCTCTGTTTTCCCTGCACTGATGCCGTTCCTCTGTGAGATTTCTCTTTTCCTCAGAAGCACCGCAGGGGTTGGTGTGTGTTTAGCACCACTGCACAAATTTGCATCTCCTTGGCACCAGCTTTACTGCTGGGTTGGAGCTGGAGACCTGCATCCTACAGCATCACTGGGGCAGGGAATGGTTGAAAGGAGATTTTGGGCCATGGGGAGGGCGAGAGAAGACCCTGGGCTGCACCTGTTGTCTAAGATTTCCAACCAAAGCCCTTTTGGTTATTTGTGATATTTATGGAGATTTTTTTCAGTCGTTTCTATGGAGACTATGATACCTTATTTGACTGCAACTTTTATAGGCGAATTAATAACAGTGCGTGGCCTTTCACTGCAGCTCAGCGGTTCAGCTCCAGCACAGTGTAGTAAGCAGAGGTCATTAATGTCTGATAGCTGTGTAGGGACCTTTATATTATTCAGCAATTAGTATTCTTCACTGATATCAAAACCACAAAGAACAGTAGAGTATCACTAGGGGGATGAGCAGATTAACATCAAACATACTTTAGTGTACTGTTTATCACAGAATGGCAACCCACCCATGTTTACAAGGCCACAAATACTTGGCTCTCTTCCTCACCCTCTCTTTTCAATTTTGTTTTATAAAACCCCACAACAAAGCAATGCCCCACCCAAATGAGGATTTGACTTTGGCTATGAACTTGTGGGGGTTCAGAGATAAAGCTTTTTGTTCTGATGTGCCTGATGTCTCAGAAGCAGGGGCTGGTGTGAGAGCTCAGCACGAGCAAACAGATCTAACCCCATTTTGAAAGAACTTGCACCCCAAACCTGAATGCAGCACTGCAAAACCTCACATCTTTGCTAGCAGCAGGAATGAATCTGCTTTTTACTACGGAAAAATATGAGCTAGGAAATGGTCAGAAGATCCTTCTTCATAGAAAAAACCCAATACCTCTGGGGTACATGTAATGTTTATTTCAGAAAGCGTTGCCTAGCCACTACCAAACAGATCATTTCACTCACAAAATCTGCAGGGTGGAATTTGTCTGTTAAATTTTAGCCGCGTGACACATCCTGTAAGGCACAAATGAGCAACACAATTATTTCAAAGCCTTAAACGTTGAAGACCACAGAGTCAAAAAAATCCAGCCTATCTTCCTTTTCTTCTATTTTTGTACGTTTAAACTCCATTTCTTCCTGGGAAAATATGAAAGTTATACCCACCTCATTCTATCACAGAAGAAGCAGCACCTGCTGCTGATGGGCTACAGCATCCATCCCACAAGGATGGGGTCCAAGCATCGCTGCTGGCAGTGCCTGGCTTTGCCCCATGTGGCACAAGCCATGGACACAGGAGAGCCCAGTTGATACTGCAACATCTTCAGCAGCCCCTCAACTGCCAGAAGGAGTGTGTACCACCAGATTCATGAAACCTTGAGTAGGTCGTGCTTCTTGTTGCTGCTGTGTTTCACTTGCAGTTCAGGGCTTGAAAAGAAGTGTCCCGGTTTTCTGCTGCATATGGAGAAAAGACTTTGAAGAGTAGATGTGTTTTGGGAGGTACCATCTTAAATGTTCTTGGCAAGCCAGCATTGGGCAGGTCCTAAATCATGGGATGACACGGTATGTCTTCTTCAGTCAACCTTGTGGGATTCATGCCAGATTGTTTTGGCTTTTTATCTATTTATTTATTTTAAAATTTATTTAATCTTAGTGCATATCAGAGGCTTGCTGAAATGTGAGGTGTGTGTTACAAAGGCTGGAAATCATAAAAGTAAGGATAAAATGAAATTGTTTGAGACATGTAAAATCCTGCACTTGCAATTGTTGCCATTACTTTGCAAAAAACCAGCAAGAGATCATTAAAAATTGACTTTTATAGCATTTCAGAAAGATGTGAAAACATCTTTCACCTAAATTGTTGAACCAGGCGTTGCTTAGGTCTGTGGTATCAGAATACGTAACCCACTGCATTTCCAGTGGTACTGCGGTAGGAGAGCAGTGGAATTTGGGAAGAGGAGGATGTGCTACAGACCAAATGCTGCCCTGAGTATAAGCAGAGACCCTCGATGGCAGCCTGTAGGGCAAGGAGATGCTGGTATGGGTTCCCCGTGTTCAGGCTGCCAATAGCAACCATCTCCTCCGGGGAAAACGCATGCAGCCTTGCTTCATGCTTGCAAGCCCAGTAGCTAACACTTGATTAAAGAAGAGGAGGGTAAGGAAGAGTGATTGGAGTTGGATATGCTCTAGAAAACACTAGCCAGACTTATTGATCTTAAAAATCATGATGTTGTTCAGTGTTTTAAACGAAAGAACAAAAGTTTAAAAGCTTAGATCTGAAATGACAGAATATAAAATTTGGTTATGTCAGTAGTGGCCTTTGCATCGGAATAGCAAATAAATATTTTCTTAGTAACATGAATTTTTGTAACATGAAATGTACTTGTGGTACTCCTAGATTAGGATGATTTTGGTGTCAGGCAATTTAGCAGTCTTTTTGTTGGGTTTGCAGGGTAGCCTGGGGCAGCTGAACCATGACCTATTTTTTGCTTTGATAAATCCTATCCCTGTGTTCCTCTGTTTTGAAAACAGATATGAAAAAGGTTAGGCAGTAATTTAATAAATAGGAACTGTAACGCAGAGCTAACAGAAGGAATTACTTAAAAGGTATTAATGGCATCCCTGTGTCCAAAGTGGCGAAAGAGTTCAGCAAAGTTTAAAGCTGTCGAAGCAAAGGGAAGGATGGACTTAAAAAATTCTGTGATGGTGAAGAAAAGGTAAGAAGCATCTGAGAACTAACATCCCTGAATATAAAGCCTGTAGGAATTTAAGATCATCTAGTCCAGCCAATGAAAAAAAACACAAATGAAAACCACAAACAAACAAACAAAAAACCCACAAACCACACATCACACGCAAAACAACACCAATCCACTTCTAATCCATATCCCCAAGCACCATGCCAACTCGTCTCCTGAATACCTCCAGGGATGGTGCCTCAACCACCTCCCTGGGCAGCCCATTCCAATGCCATCTTTTGGGCTCCATGAGAGCTCCGTATTATTTTAGAGATATTTTGTTTTGTCTGTTGCTGGTAGAGAAGTTCTGGATACAAACAGCATATTATGTTTGGTCCAAGGTACACAGATTTGTGTGCGAAGAGTGACAGTGGTTGAGGTCCTTTAGCAACTGCATCTGTGCAAGGACAAATACAAATACATATGCAAGGACATGATGGTGCTCATGCAATGCTGACACATTTACATTTACGTTAGGATTGGCATTATGGAGTAACACTAAAGGCTGGCATAAAATAAAACAGAGTGTCAATAATTTCAATTCAAATTCCATCCACAGCTTCACACCAAGGTCTTTCCCCCAAACCTCCAAATGACTCTGAATTCTGTAACTTTGGGGGAATCTGGGAACTGTATTGGAACCAAACTTTGCAGATGAAGATCATGTTGCCTAATTTCTACTATCTGATTGAACAAAGAGTTCTGCATCCAACACTGGATCTCTTCTGTGGTTTTGATAAAATTTTGGAGAAGCCATTTAAGTGCTTAATGGCAGCTTATACAAAAATCAATGGCAACTGTATCAAATTGTGCCAAATGTACTTAAAAACTCTTAACATGGATTTGGATCTTACTCCAGGCTCTGGTTTGAAAATGTTGATCAGTAATAAAAGTGACTAATAATGCTTTTTTATTGTGAATTCCAATAATGCCTGGGTATGCAATCATCAAGTAAATAGAGTTTTTCTTCCCATTATCTTCATCTGAAAGAGGGCTGAGCCGTTAAAGGAACCTAAATAATAAAGAAACCCATAACACTCCCCATGAAAGTGTTTGCAGCTGTGTTCTTCCATCACACGTACTGCGAGGATTCCATTATAGTAAATTGGAGCTGTTAGTGTCACAATATTGCCATCATTACGTGTTCAAAATATGAGTCAGATCCCCAGCACTCCTTGAAGGTCTAATATTGTAAACATGCGTAGTGTTTTACTTTCAGTTCTGGCTCCTAAGCCCTCCTTAGAGGGAAAGTGACTCTCCCAATAGGGTGTGAAATTTTAAAGGGTTGCTTCCAGCCTGGAGTAGGGATACAGCCACATTCCTCCTTCCTCTTGGCCACTTATGGGAATTCCATTTACCTTCTTTCAGGCTTAAGAGGTTTTCCTCTGAGTGCCTCTGATGAGCAGCCTCATCTCCACTGCCTGATGCCTTTACCACTTTCTCATTGTTTTTATTCTTTTCTCCCCTTCTCCTCACTATGGCTCATTTAATTTCCTGTGTGCATCTCTTCTGTCTGTGGCCTTGATTTGATGTGAGAGGTGGTGGTTTCCCCCTGTATGCCCTCCTGGTGCACTGTAGAGAATGGCAGCTCCATTTTCTGGCTTTAGCTTTTTTAATGATAACAACAAATGGTGGTCTTTTTGAGTGAGGAGCAACTAATGTTTGCAGTGAGACATGTAAGAAAATTACAGAAATATGCAATATTGGGGGTAATGAAAAAACAATGCTTCCTTTTGTATTAAAAGAATTGACAAATGGGATTTTGAGCAGAACATAATGTGTTTTAGCAGATGCTTTTAGATGTCTTCCTGACTCTCTCTAACTTCCCTTTGCAACTGTTGCTTCTTCCCCTAGTTGATAAGTAATTAGTTCTTTTTATCTCTCTGAAGCAAGAATTTCTTTGTCGTTTCCTAATCTATAAAAATTAGATATAATGCAAATACATATGTGCATACTATATATGTATTAGCTTAGATATATAATCTAGTTATTAAACTCTAATTCTTCTGATTTTTTCTACAATAATATATCAGTGTATATAGATATTACATAAATCAACCAATCAATGAATCAATCAATTTGTATCAGCCCTAGAACTAATCAGTCATATCTATATCTATCTGTATCTCAAATTTGCACTGAACAAAGTGGGAAGATTTTCACCAATAGGACTGCAAAATGGAAGTTGTGCAGGGAATATCTGAGGGTGACATGGCCATCACAGAACTGTTTGCAGATAGCTCTGCAGAGGGCTCAAGAAGAAGGAATTGGAGCAATGAGCTCATGTTAGTGCTTCCGGGAAGCCAGTGCTGATGGTTTTATACATATATCCCTCCAAGCCATAGAACTGTCACCCTACTTAGGAAAGGAAAGGACAGAAAGCAATGGAAGGGAGTGCAGGAGATACTGGGACAGCTACTGAGACTAAATCAGAGCATTTGCAAACATTTTGTTTCTCATGAAAATTTTCTGTTTCCTCATTACTAGCATCTGAGAAATTAATTTCCAGGTTACTCCTCTGACGACTCCTACAAATGGAGGTACACACAGGATTTGTCTCCCTTGACTTCGGTCATAATATTTAGCTTCTTTATATAGTACATTAAACTTTCAAAGACTTTACAAATGTTATGGAACTAAGCTTCATTCTTCTGTTGGCTCTCTCTCATCAATGAAATCTCATATCTATCTGATAAAAGTTTCCATAGCCACTTTATGAGTCTTTTATGGTTTTATTATGCCAAGGCTGCCTAAGTTAAAGGCTTGTCAGAGTTAAGAAATAACTTTTAATTGCCTATTTTTTCTTGCAATATTTTTTCTTTTAATATTTCATTTTTCTCTATCTCAGAAATAGATTTGTTTCCGTCTGCTGTGAGCACCCACACTGCTTTAAGAGTGTACTGAAGTGAACACTTATTTCTATGAACCATTAAACTGTCATGATGAGAACGTGATTGTAGGATTGCATTACATTCCCTGCTCAATCAAAGCAGTCCCAGTGGCTCTGATTCATGATCCCCTCAGGTGCAGGTAGGATGCTGACGTGATTCCTAGTCCAGGTTGCAGTTGCTGGAGGAATGGCTGAATGGGACATACCTAGTAATAGAGTATATAAACTGCAGACTCTGACCCTCCATGGGCTTTGCATTAATACTTAACTGTAAAGCAAGGGGCCTCAAGAGAACATATCCATACTGTTTCTGGCCATCTCTGCTCAAGGAAACTGTCACTCTCTACAACTACCTGAAAGGATGTTGTAGCAAGGTGGGGATTGGTCTCTTCTCCCAAGGAACAGTCAACAGAACAAGACAAAATGGCCTCAAGTTGCCATTGATGGCCCAATGTGCCAGGGGAGGTTTAGATTGGATATTAGGGAAAACTTCTTCACCAAAAGGATTGTCAAGCATTAGAACAGGCTGCCCAGGGAAGTGGTTGAATCACCACCTCTGGAAGTATTTAAAAGACATGTAGATTTGGTGCTGAGGGACATGGTTTAGTAGTGGGTTTGGCAGTGCTGTGTTAATGGTTGGAGTTGATGATCCTAATGTTTTTTTCCCAACTTAAATCATTTGATGATTCTGTGATGATTCTAACCTATGGGAGAAGTATGGCACCTGTTTCACCATCCCATCTCTATCTATCCATGATCATAAGCAAGAACAGTTAAAGTTTTCATTTTGAGCCTGTTTTAAATCATCGCAGTTTTAAAACATCCCTATTCAGTGTCTCTGCGTAGCAAACACTTGCAAACTTTGCATCTCCTTAGGCTCTCAGGCTCCTGATTCATAACCCTTAACAATGTCTTGTAAAGGAAGCAGCTGATTCTTGCATTAAATATGTACAAATGGTACAACTGGGTCTGTGTGTGCATAAACATGGTAGATGTGTCTCTTACTGGTCTCTCTTGTTCTTTTTACATATACATTTCTCCAGTGATTTCACTGTATCTTCTCTAGGCTTACATCATTGGTAACAGCAGGCATACCATTGAAACTGGATGGATTATTAATGGAAAACCAACTAGATACTGAAATAAAAGCATGTTTATGTTGGACTGGGAGATAATTCTCAGCATTTCAGTAAAGTGTAACACAAAATTAAATCTCCAAGTTGTCGAGATCTTAAATGAGTGGTGTTTAAAAGGGGTACTGAATATAGCAAGGGATCTGAGCTCTGTGTTAAACTACACCCATGAATGCCCATAGTAAGCTGTGCCAGATTTATACTGCCAGAGCTAGAGCAGGATCTGACCTAATCTTAGTAAGGGGTGATGTACATCAAAGGTGTTGGCATAAAGGCAATTTAAAAAGTGACTGGAAAATAGGATGAAGTGTTTGAAAAGAAGTTTCTGAGCTGCAAAGGTCAAAGGAAAACTCAGATGTCAGAAATATTATGTCTACAGTCCATGACTGTTTTATATGACAGTATGAAGCTACAAATACTTTCTCCTTAATATTTACAAAATTTGTGTAACTTTTTTCCCCTTAACTTACAAATATATTCATTTTGGGAAATATTGGACACCAGACTAATGTATGAAAAATGAGGTGTAAATTAAGCTGTTTGGAAACTTTTGGCAAAATGTTCAAATTTTTTTAACAACCGCAGCTTCAGTTTTCAACATTGACTTAAATACAAACATACTCTAAATAGTTATGTAAAGTACTGATACCTATGTAGCTGCTGTTGAAGTAAATTTTCTCATAGCTTTTTTGATGTGAGTTTTATATAAGAAAGGGTGAAAATCCAGACTCAGCAGACATCTATATAGACAGCTCAGGACAGGGTTTGGATCAAGATTTAATTACCATCATCCTTCTACTTTTTTGAATCCAGTGCAAAATAATGTGTTAATCCAGAGGAACTGCAAGGATGGTGACAGTACAGAACCAGTTTTGGTATCCATTTTGGATTTTGGTGGTTGTTTTTTTTTTTTTTTTTCTTTAGACTAACTGATATAGTTACATTAAGTGATTTGCTTTTTTAGCATAATTACTGAACATCCTCTTGTGTCTTAAGCTACTTCTGAAGCATTTAGTGCAGTCGTGCTTCATTAGCTTCAAGATATTACGAACGCAGAATAAAGTCTTGTTTTGTGAGTGGGGATACTGAATGTTCAAAAAAAATGTGATGCCTGCAATTTGTTTTTTATTTTTTTTCTTTCCATGTAAAATGATATTCTCATTCTCATTCGACCTCTAGACCTTGCTGCAAAAAATTAATACACAAGACCTATAAAGGCTCTCAAATGGACATCCTCTAAGATCTGTAAACTCACTGCATTTCCTTTGCACCTCAGCTTTATAAATGTCAAGCTTCTCTATTAACACAGACTCCAAATCCTAAAAATGGGGGTTACTTGTTAAATACACTCAATTTTTAGGCACACTTCCAGTGCAGCATATGCCAGCTGTCAAACAACTGGCAGTGAAAGAAGACAGTTCTGTTCAGAGTGGGAGTCAGTTAATGGATGTCACTGGAAGGAACCCATGAAGTTAATAAGCTTTATATCTTATCCATGGAAAAAAACCCCAAAACATGGGCAGGGATGGGGTGTATACTTGTGTTGTGGCTTGCAAACAAGTATGGAAATGTTTAGGTGTTGAGGTACAGTGCTTGTCATATATTAATTCACTCTGTCAAAAAGAGATAAAATATGGCCAGGACCAAGAGTGACCTCTCTGTAAGGTACCTCAGTGTTGTTACCACTGCACTGCAAATATCAAGTGTTGACTGCAATCCTCAGTGTTGCCAACCATTGAAACCATCCATATTTGTGGAGCATGTTTTGGATTCCTAAGGACTGTGTCCTGAAGCCGTGGGATACCAAGGGTGTTTCAGGTTTCAGTTAAGACACTGAATGAGATCTCTCATCAGTGGAGAAAAGATTAAAACTATGAGTTGTAGTAATCCCCACAAGCAAGTGAATAAGCAGGATCTACTTACTATTTATGAAATATCATGCCTTTAAGACTAATGCTTTGAGACAGGATGTAAAAACTGGTTGGAAAATCTCTAGTTGTCTCCACAAATCACAGAATAATTTTGACTAGAGAAAATATCTGAAGGTGATCAAGTCCAACCTCCTGCTTCAAGCAAAGTCAGCTAGATCAGGTTGCTCAGGGACCGGTCCCGTGAGTTTTGAATGTCTCCAAGATGGGAGATTTCACAACCATTCTTGTCCCTTCTTGTAGTATTTTGACAACCCTCATGGTTCTTTTTCCTTCCTTCCTTCCTTCCTTCCTTCCTTCCTTCCTTCCTTCCTTCCTTCCTTCCTTCCTTATTCCAAGCTGAAATCTCCCTTGCTGTAACTGTTGCCTCTCATCCTATCCCTTTACACCTCTGAGAAGAGTCTGACTCCATCTTTTTTACACCCTCAACTACATTAAGTAGCTGTAAAAGCAGTTCCTTTCTTCCATCTTTTCTTCCTAAGAACAAGTAATTGCAGGTCCCTCAGCATCTCGTATCCTATGTCCTTCAGCCCCTAACTATCTTCATGTCTTTCCCTGGATCCCCTCCAGTATATCAGTGTCTTCTGTGCTGGGGACTCTCAGCTGGATACGCTAATCCAGGTGAAAGCCTACAGCTGAGCAAGACAGAACTTCCAATCATACTGGCTGGGATTCTTCTTTTTGAACTTCAGGACTCTCAACCACACCTGAATAGGTCACTCCATTCTTTTCATAGCCAGTGGGGAGAAACAGGTCCTTCCAGACTGCTATTTGCCTTTCTCTTTCAGCTGTCTACCATAGGATGAGATGCTTTGTGTCCCAGAGGAACCACTTCTCTACATTGATTACAAAACCAGGAAATTGAACTGTTTATATCTACACTGAATTTCTCTACAGTTAGGTGAGAGAATCCCCAGCCTGGGTCTTTGTGTCCCAGAGATGGCAACTAGTCTAAGTTATAATAGTACAGTAAATGGTCATATTCTTGCACCTGAGCAAAATGCATGAACTTGTAATTTTTGACTGCAGAAATATCATCTTTGAGGTTTATTGATTTCTGTCACTTTTCAGGCACAGTAAGACAAATAATGAAGGATTAAGATGGGGGTTTAGTGAAGAGTTGCAACGTTCATATCCAAAAAAAGCTCATAGAATCACAGAATGATACAGGGTTGGAAGGGACCTCTGGAAATAGTCCAACTCCCCTGCCAAAGCAGGTTCACCTAGAACATGTTCCCCAGGAACGTGTCCCAGTGGGTTTTGAATGTCTCCAGAGGTGGAGACTCCACCACCTCCCTGGGTAGACCATTCCAGTGCTCTACCACCTTTGAAGTAAAGTAGTTCTTCCTCATGGCTTTTGTTTAAATGAAGGCACTGTCCTTTAATCAGGAATTCTGCAAATTTTATGTTAGCTATTCTTTGAGCACTCAAGCACTGCCCTTCCTGTAAGTGTTGAAGAGCTTAGCCATGGGGTGGCAGAGCAAGTAACTGCATCTTGAGTGAAGAACCTGTGGGTGAGCTGGGGAGGTGTCTGGAGAAGGAGCGTGTAATCCTGATATCTCTGCTATAAAGCATGGTGAAGTCCCCTATATGTCACCATGCATCACTACTGCTTGCATAAAACTGCAATGCTAATCAAGCATTTGGAATTAAATTGTAATTAATCCAAGCAGGCACTAAATCATGAGGTGTACCCTGGATTCCTGAAAACACTTATCTCAACATTCCTACTGACAACTGAGTATTGCTTTGCAGTAAGATGCTGATCTAATAAAATATATTGGTCCTGTAAACAGCAGCTTTTACCAGCCTTCACCAGTCAGGAGAATTCCTCTTCCTTTCACAAATTATTCAAAGTAGTTTTCTACCGCAGGCTGTAGGATACTGGAAATGACAGTACCTTTTCAGAAAAACATATCTCATTCATTCAGACTGGCAAATATACAGGGAATAACAGCTTATTGTACCCAATACATATTTGTTGGACTGAGTGCAAGGACAAGACGGTGAAATATAATGGCCTGTGATATACAGCAGGTCAGGCTACACGATCTAATGGCCTCTTCTGAATACATGAGTTGCTGGGCCGTGTGCCAGAAGCCAGACAGACTCCTGGTGTTCCCACAAGTCACTATATTCATCTGCCCCTACCCTCCTGAACTCTGCGGTGAAACTCCCATTTGCATCATTTAGAGCAGGATATTGATGGGAGTAGTTAATGCTAAGATGAAAAGCACAACAGTTTGTTGGGGACCTCTGAAGTGCTGGGTAATGGTGATACGGCTAAGGCTAAGCAGGTCCTAAATCCTGCTCAACTAGAAACTTCCCTCTAAAGGACTTAGGCTCCATGGGAGCAGTGGCTTTGGTTTTTACTTCGCAACTGCCAGTTCCTGTCAGCTCTCTGGCATGGGACTGACACCTACGTCTTGTGCTCTGCAGAGCCTGAGGCTTGGTGCTGAGCAGGGTCCCTCTGTGCTGCTTGTGGGGAGGACATGGGGCTCTCCTGACGTTGCTGTTTGGCACTGAGCAGCATTGGCATCACAGGCTGCAGTTTTGAATGGTAACTCTGCTAATCTGTGCATCCTTGGCAGGATGATTGTCTTCTCCTGCCACCTTGCTCTTGCACCAGCTTGACAGGGTGAGAGAGCTGGGGTTGTTCAGCCTGGAGAAGAGAAGGCTCTGTGGAGACCTCATAGCAGCCTTTCAATATCTGAAGGGACTCTACAGGAGAGACGGGGAGGGACTCTTTGTCTGGAGGTGTAGTGAAAGAACAAAGCGTAATGGTTTTAAATTGGAAGAGATTTAGATTAGATACTAGAAAGAAATTATTTGCAGTGCGGGTGGTGAGACACTAGAACAGGTTGCTCAGGGAAGTTGTGGATGCCCCAATCCTGGAAGTGTTCAAGGGCAGGCTGGATGGTGCTTTGAGCAACCTGATCTGCCTGTGGGGGGTTGGAACTAGATGATCTTTGAAGTCCCTTCCAACCCAAACCATTCTATGATTCTATGCTGCTCATCGGGATCTGCAGTGAGACAAGTTACTTATAGTCAGAAAAGCGTTCGCTTTTGCTCCAGCAAAAGTCTGGTGTTACTTATCTTAGGATTAGACCTGTGCCAAAGCCTGATACAAGGAAAACAGCAGGAATGGCTGAGCATGAGCCAGCAGTGTGCCCAGGTGGCCAAGAAGGCCAACAGCATCCTGGACTGTGATAAGTAGGACTCGGGAGGCGATAGTCCCCCTGTGCTAAGCACTGGTGAGGTCCCACCTGTAGTTCTCTGTTCAGTTTTGGACCACTTACCACAAAAAAAGACATTGAGGTGCTGGAGCAGGTCCAGAGAAGGGCAGTGAAGCTGGTGAGAGGTCTGGAGCACATGTCTTATGAGGAGCAGCTGAAGGAGTTGAGGTTGTTCAGCCTGGAGAAAAGGCGGCTGAGGGGAGACCTTCTCACTCTCTCCAACTCCCTGAAAGGAGGGTGTAGAGAGGCAGGAGTTGGCCTCTTCTCCCAAGGCATGGGTGAGAGGACTAGAAAAACCAGCCTCAAGTTGTGTCAGGGGAGATTCATATTGAATATTAGGAAAAATTTTGACATGGTAAGGGTTATTAAGCATTGGAAGGGGCTGTCCAGGGAAGTGGTTGAGGCACCATCCCTGGAGGTATTCAAGAGACGAGTTGACATGGTGCTCAGGGATTAGATTAGTAGTGGATTGGTGTTGTTTTGGGTGTGGTGTGGGGTTTGTGTGCGTTGTTGGATTTTTTTTGTTCATTGTGGGTTGTGTGTGTTTTTTTGTTTTGTTTTGTTTTGTTTTGTTTGTTTGTTTGTTTGTTTGTGTTTTTTCATTGGTTGGACTAGATGATCTTAAAAGGTCCCTTCCAACCTAGGGGATTCTGTGATTCTGTGATTCCTGCCCCCCACCACCTTGCACTGAGTAAGCATTTCCCACACTGTCTGTTGTGCTTTCACTGTGTATGTTTGAGAATATTCTTGATCCATCTTCTTTCTACCCTCCAGTTATGTTGTTGAAAGCAGCAATGAGAGCCCCATTTAGCCTTTTCTGTTTAATCATAGAATCATAGAATGGTTAGAGTTGAAAGTGACATTAAAGATTATTGAGTTCCAACCCCCCTGCCATAGGGGGACACCTCCACTAGACCAGGTTGCTCAAAGCCCCAACCAGCCTGGCCTTTAACACCTCCAGTGATGGGGCATCCACAACTTCCCTGGGTAACCAGTTCCAGTGCTTCACCACCCTCACAGTAAAGAATTTCTTCCTAATATCTAATCTAAATCTCCTCTTTTCCAATTTAAAACCATTACCCCTTGTCGTGTCACTACACTTCCCGACAAAGAAGTCAACTCTCCTGTAGGCTCCCTTCAGAAGGAAAGGCTGAATAAACCTGATTGTTTCAGTTTGTCCTTGTAGGGAAACTTCAGGCTGCCCAATATGCTTCAAGGAAAAACTTCAGTTTTATTGAAGGCTTCCAATTCACTCAGTATCTTTGTTTTCTCAGAATTAACAGTAAAAACACTAATTTATAATTTCTTTTTAAAAAATATTTAATTTTATAATTTAAATTTGTACATCAGATGCCTTTTCCTATCTTTTCAGTTGTTTTTTTTTTCTTTGTTTGACAAGTGTTTTAAAAGAAACACTGTTTTTATCTGCGTAAAGTAGCAGATACAGTATATAGGAAGGTGAGCATTTCTCCTCTTTATGCTGTCTGGAACACTTTCTCAGGAAAGAAATTATTTTAGTTTTCATTATTTTTTATTTATTTCCAACAGAGGACTTGAGACACTGATAATTGGAGGAGATGAGATACTCAGGCATGTTAGGTCTTTGCCAGCTGTTTCTCGTGCAGCTGCTGTCAGGGCTGGGCTCTGCTCTGACTCAAGTTGCAATAAAACATAGTTCAAGTTTTGCTGTTGTTTTCTGGCCTGACAAATGTTAAAAGGCTTGACCTCATGTGACACAGCAGAAATATCTGAATTGCAACTATGATTCACTTTCAGATATTCCAATTATTTTTCCTCCTGAAAACATTTGATAAGCCATTCTCTATAGATATGTTCACATTGGCTTGAATGCCTCCGTCTGAGAGCTTAAAATTTTTACCTGCTTCCAGAGCTTGTACACACATTTATTCTCTTGGTTCTCTGTTTTTTGTCTTGTTTTGTGTTTTTTTTTTTCTCCCCAGTTGTCTATTGTTTACTAGATCTTATTTTTCTTGGGAGCCATATATACTGCTGCAGCAGGGTGATGGATCAACACCTCACCCACAGCTTAACTGAGATTTTTTGCCACTGGTTTTCCGTATTGTTCAGTGATACAAACATTGTGGGTGTTAGTTCTGCTTGAGCTGGGCACAAGGTAACTGCAAAATCAGTCATTTTCCATGATGCTTTGCGTTTTTCAGCTTTTTATATGGAAGGATATATTTATCTATATGTCTGGAAAGGGAGAATTCTAGTTAAATAAATGAATAATCATATATTCTATACTACTCATGGTGGTCTTCTAAGACTGAGGAAAAGATCTGCTATACTGAATAAAAAATGACAATGCCAAGCAATGCATTGATAGAAATAACACATATTAATCTTGTATTTTCCTAAACTGAAATGTGTGTTTCCTACAGCACCTAAGGGACTTAGGAGTACAAGACACATTGAACGTCACACTCAGTCCATTTAATCAAGCTCATTCCAGACCTCACTCAATGATTGAAGGCAGTGGCAATGGAGAGAAATTTCCTATGTGTTAAAAGTGCTTGAAAAAATTGGAGTGGCTCCAGTACTGGGTAGAGCTGCAACTTTTGTTTGTTGGTCTCTTTTCTTGCTGCAGAAGTTAGCTTTGCAGGTATTTTTAGGCACAAACCGAGGCTCAATGTGGAGTTGTGTGATGGAGTGTTTTAATGAGTTAAGGTACATTTCAGATATACAGCTGAGGCTCTCTGCTGTTGGGGTGGTCACTTGTTTCTGGCTATGCATGTTGGCTTTGGCACTCATTGGTCCCTTGCTAGGGTAATTTGACTTGCTGAGCTACAAGAAAAGTAACTACTGCCACTAAAGTGTGTAACATTCTGCCAAATTAATGAGTTGAATAGCCTCAGAAAAATGCCTGACAAGCCTGAATGCTGGTGGAAGGAATGAAGCTGGAAGAGGTGTCTGGGGTAGGGGCAAGGATGCATACGGAAAGGCGGGATGGAGGAGCGGGTCCACTCCTTCAGGAACCAGCAAGCTGTTTAGGTTGGCTTGCACTCACACTTTGGCCAAACAAAACTTGCCTCTTTTTCCTTTTTGCCAGGTTTCTGCTTTATATGGGCCAAAACATTGATACAGGCTTGAAGTTGGCATTTCCATGTAGGCACAAATGAGTTTTATTAGTTGTTTTGTAGCCATACTCACATAACTTTCTTTTTCTGTACAAAAAGGAAGAGACCTTCACCCTTCCCCTGCAGCCAGACCTACAGGCGAGACTCCTGCTCTGCATTACTGATTTATTACATATGGTCTTTCAGTGGCAAACAGCAGTATTAATATTTGAATAGCGATCTGTCACATCTCTCCAACACATCAAGCACAAATGGTCTCACTCGGATCTCTTTTACCCTGGGATAAAGCAGGAGTAATTTCACTGGATTCAAGCATTACACCGGTGTAAAATTGCTGGAGTTAGATGAAAACTGGCAACGGCAGAGAGTAACTGTCTAATAAAAAGGCACCAGGTCATCCTTGGAATGTTAAAATATTAAAAGGGTCTTTTGTTGACATGAAATTTTTTGATAATGAGCCTGCTGGGCTTGGTGGCTCCCCCTGCCCCTGTCAGCGTGACACATATTTGAGAGGGCCTTGCTCAGTCTGTGTGCTGGATTAGAAATCAGCTGTCATTAAGGAGCGTTTCGCAGTGTAAAAGGTTCCTGGGTGTGATGGTGCGCACGAGAAGCAGCCGTGGGGATTAAGCTGGCTGGTAACGAGCATTTGTATTTACCAGTCTGGTTAACTTCAGATCAGCCCTTCTAAACATTTCCATGGAAACAAGGGAAGTTTTGGTTCACTGTAAGTGGCTTAATTTACTTTCTAACTATTAAAAATAGAATACTAAACAGAGACATAACTAACTCTGAAACATACTTTTAATAATGTGATTTTAATCAGTCATGGCATTCAGTGATTGCTTTTCCATACCTCCTGCCTGCAGTTATGGGTGAAGCTTTCATCGAGCAGTTTGTCCTTGCATCTGCAACAGCATTAACAAAATAAGTCAGGAAAAGAACTGTGAGACAGTTGAGGGCCTTAAATCTTTATATTTGGTAGAAAACAATTCAATGTCTTTGTTTGTGAGCTTTCCTGTGTTTTTTTACAAAGCATGAAACTTGAGAAATTGGAACGTGCTTGCATCCTGAAAGCTTCTTATATATCTACTGTTTTACTGAAATTTTATGTGTAAATTTTGATGATGGAATAGTTACTTGTCCAGTCAGATGGACATAAAAGACATACTGACGTACTCACAGAGAAAAGTACTAAAAATGTGGTTTTGTTTTGCACTGGCATCTTTCAAGTCACATTATACAAAAATAGTTGTAAGCAGATTTTTTCCTGGATTTCTAGGAAGGAGTTCCCACTTCGATACAAGTCGGGATGCTTGTTGTAAAGCAGGAAAGTGAGGGAAACTGTGAGCTGACTCACACAGCTGAGGTTCTTGCTCAAAGTGCCTGTCTGACTCTCAGGATGTCTGCACCCAAAGACTAATTATTCATGTGACTCAGGAGGTGTTTTCCAGTAGAAGTGACTCTTACTCCTGTAATGCTGATAATTGGTAAACATATGAACTGCTTGAACAAAACCAGCTTTAATTATGCATAAATGCTGATCAGTCTGGAAATCAATTTGTCTTACTCACACTCAAAATTTATCATTATTCTCTGAATTTCAATAACTCTGAGTTTTGTCTTAAGCTATATTCTAAGAGCAGTAAGAGGCGTCAGGGAAATTAGACCAATGTTTACCTGAGCATTGGAAATGGGTGTAGCCTTGTAACAATGATATCAGGGAGGAGACTTTCCTTTCCTCTGTGGTTCCCAAAATCTGCACAGTGCACTTGGGCAGCTGCAAAGTGGTAAAGTCACCATTCAACACAAGTGAAACTGAGAGAAAGAAATGCTCCGTGGCTTTTCAAACTCACAAAGACTTTTTGCAGTGGAGATAATTAAGTTCCTATTACCCGAAAGCTTGATCTCAAACCTAACTTTCCACACTTTTCCCATTGCTCATCACTTTCGCCCATGATGGATGAGCTCTGTCCATCCAGTCTACCTAGAGAAGCAGTGAAGTGTCATCTACAACAGGCTGGGGCATTCTGATAATAAAGCATACCTAAGAATTTACTTTTCTATAGAAAATACAGTCAACCTTAGTTATTAAAGCATGTTGTAACAGGTGGCTTGGGCATCCGGCTCCGTTTCATACCTCCCTGGGCAGGAATGTGTGCAGCTGACTGGAAGCAGCTGTGTGTGAGCTTGGAGAACCCCATCTGACGCGCCTGCAGCTCTGCAAGTGGCTTTAAGACACAGCAGAAATGGGCAGAGAAATGCAAAGACAATGTGGCCGAAATACCTGGATGCTGATCCCGCTGACATATGCTTAAAAAGCCAGCGTGGAGTATAATGCTTTAAAATGCTTGGAGTTTTTGTGTAAATGCCACTCCAGCTGCCGGAGACAGACAAAATAGCAAAAAAGGATGTTCAGTTTTGCCCTAAAACAAAGGGTGGGATGCTTGTCCTTGTGAGTGCAAAGAGAAGGTTTGTAAACAGGAATGCAATGTAGAAAAAAGCTCAGAAACCAGAAATCTGTAGTGTGTAATGACACCGTGAGTATTCCCAGATGAGACCATTCGTGTGTTTAAAATACACACGCTTACGGGCTGAGACTGATATTTTTGGGATAATACCCCCTGCTTCGCTTCTCACCACAAAATATAAATTCTCCTTTTAAACATGTGTTGCTATAGTGACTTGTTTCTTTGTTAAATCTTCTTTATGTCCTTACAAACCGAAGTCCTAAGCCTCCCCTGACAAGTGTGTGGGTTTGGGCTGGGGACAGAATAAGAATGATTTTCTGTGTACTGCAGTACACAGTAGTGCTGCTGAGGTAAAGGAGAGAGTCAAACCATAAGCTTTCATTATTAAGTTGTATCAGGAGCAAAGCGAGGTAAGGAAATGCTCTGAGTGGAACAACAGAGCACTAAAAAAAATTATAACAGTCCTCAAATGGTTTAGAAATAGAGAGAACAACTGGGGAAGCTTTAAAATGTGGATTTTTTTTTCAGTGTCAACAACAGGTGTGAGCAAAATGCAAGTCAGTCAGAGTGTAGCTTTGTTCTTGACAATGGATTTTGGAGGCCCTTGTGGTTTTAATAATACCCAGATAAGTCAGGCAGAGGCTGACTGTGAAACTATTATATAGAAATCTGAAGTGAATGGAGCTCCAAGGAAAATGATACTGTTGCTGAAGTTGCCGCAACAAGGGTTTTTTCTTCCTCTTAGTACAGGCCATAAGGCAGCATCATTAGACCTAAAGATTTTTCCATATGAACAGGTGAGGTTGCAGTCCACTCAGTGAAGAGGTGAAGCTCACAATAGTGTAAGTTGGACACAGGCAAATATACAAACGTGGTGTGAGGAATAACATAAAAAGAGCTGAGACTGCAATGGAGGTACCCAAAGTGCTGTTGGGACCTCCTTCCAGCATGACCTTCTAAGCATCTGCAGTCTTCAGAGGGCTTTGTGGAGCTCAGAGTCACAAGCAGAAGCTGGATGCAGAGACCTGAGTGACCATGAGGTCGCTTCTTCGCCTCGTCCGCTCATGGCTCTGGGCAACGCACCATGGGGCACCGTCCACCAGCTCCTCGAAGACCTTCCAGGAACAGGAGGTGCTTTATCCAGTGTCTGCACTCCGGTCTCCCACCAGTCCAATTTTGAGCCTGTAACCTCTGAACCCTTCCTTTCCCCAGCCCCACCCCCCCAGATGTTTCCTCCAGTATTAGTTATTCTTTTTCTTTGTGAGTTCTTTTCTATTTAGCCTTTTTAGAAGGGCTTGCAGGTTTTTCTCTGTAAGAAGATTTTCCTCTGTCCACCAGATTTTCTAGGCATTTGTAACCAAGCAAACTGTGGGTTAGTTCTCATTGTTGATCAAATCATTAGATTATCTGCAAATAAATAGAAGACTGAAACATCTCTCTTTTATAAATTGCTGTCTGGGATTTTGTCTACCACTGGAATTAATTTCTGATGGCAATTATTGTTCCACTTAAAAATAATTATCTTTATCTTCTACTTAGAAAATATAAATTAGGTAGTTCTCTGACTAGATATTCTCAGGAGCACAGGAAAGCTAAAATCACTGGTATTGAGAAAGTTTCCTATTTATTAGCTTAAAAACTGCTTCTGTAATTTATCTAGGAATATCTGGGGGAAAATAACAATTTATGCATACAGAAAACCATGTATTTAATTTGCCAACAAAATGTGCCATTTAATTCTAACTGAACTTAAGCATGAATTTCACAAGCAGGGACCTTAGTGCTTGCTTTTCTTTCTTACTTTCTCTTTTTTTTTTTTCTTTCTTCATTTAAAAATTCTTTTTGTTTTAGGCCCCTACTTGCTGTCATCAAATGGAAACACAGGTCTTCTAGTTCCCTTCTCCCAGCATCAAACATACTCAATTGTACAGGTCCCTGAATAGGTACAAAGTAAGCTGTTACAAAAGCTGAAAGTCATGTTCAGGTACTTCAAAGTCTTCTTTCAAATTTGTTTAAACATTTTGAGAATTTCTTTAATAAAAGAGTAACCTCTGGCAAAATTTATTAACCTTTGATTTACATTCCTCATTTGTTTTGCATTCCTTTTCTAAGTTATCAGTTTCTAATTTAATTTTCATTTTGAACCTCTAAAACACAGATTGGAAGCCAGAATCTCAGCTGATGCAAACTGACTTGTGTTCATTCCCAGCATCTAAGAATCTGGCGTCTTACATCTTCTATAGATTTTCCCAAATGAGATGATATTGTTTTCATTCTAGAACTTTATTTTCAGTTGTATTAGTAACATCTGGCATTAACTTCATCTTGCTGTGACAGGCAATTGCTACTTCTGAATGCAGCTGTGAACAAGCACAATATTGTTCACTTCGCTTGAGCTACGTTTGCTTTTAACATGGCAAACTGTCAGCAGAGAGCCCAAAAATGATTTAGATTTAATGTTAATGAGGTGATGCTCTGTATTCCTTCACAGCTGGGGTCTTTTCAGACAGTATTAGGAAGCTCCTACCTTCCCCACTTGCGTTTGCAAATTCTATGAAGCCAAAGAGCACATCCTTCCTTCCTCTGAAAAAAATGAACTAATGTCAAGAAACGATGAACTAATAAGAATCTGACAAATGTGGAAAATCTTCTCACTGGAGGTCCATCTGTATTAACCATCAATCCTAATGGTCTCTGCTAGCAGGAATGGATCAGTGTCTCTTTAAAAGGCATGACTATACTGAGAAAAATTGTCTTGTGGGAAAACAAATCAGCCAGCAACCCTTCTTCTTCACAATTCCAATTTTTGTATGTTGAGTCATATCTGCCAATTGTAATGCCAGTATCTTTTTGTCTTAGTGGTCCTGCTGAGCTGGAAACACTTTGAGAGAGGAAACTGAATTCTAGTCTTTTCCATGTGCTGTTAGAGGAATATTTTACCAAGTGTCAGGTGTGAGGACAAGCATCGCATCTGGAAATAGACCTTGATGGCATCACTGACCTTGTTACTTGAGTTATTATGGAAGGGATGCAGCCTCATTTGGACTGTGTACTGAGTGTCAGGGATGACTTTAAAACCAGTGGTACAGAGCTGTGAAAAGCAAAAAGAAGGAGGAAAAAGATGAAGGAACTGAAGAAATCTGTGAAGTGGTCCCACACCAGTCAGCGACTCAACTGCTACCCATGAAGTTTTGCAGAAGCTTTCTGGGTGAGGCTGAGATGGAATGAAAAAATGGGATAAAACAAGCAAGGAGAAAGCCCAGAGGGTTAGAGAAGGTGATTATGTTTTAGAAGAGATATGAGAACTCAAATAGGGAACATGTACCTAATTTTGTAATATTATGTTCAATATAGCATATTGAGGCTTCTTAAACTGAGAGTGCACAGGAAAGCGATGTTGCAGCCTAGCTGAAAGCTACAGAAAATAAGCAGATGCTCTGGGTGAAACACCACCACTGGAGCTGCATTTTTTACCAAAGATTCAGGTTTCTGTGACATGGGTTCTGAAGCCACAGTTCTGAGGTGGGCTTATCTTTAGCGCTGTGGGTTAAGCCTGGAGCAGCTGAGTCAGGGTGACTTTTGCCTCTAATTGCTGAGGGAGAAGAATGAGACCCATGCAGCCACTCTGCAACGTGTTTTGAACTGTGGGTTTTCGACCTAAAACTTATTTTCCCTTTTGCAGTTAGGAAGACAAGTGTCCTTCAAGCTGGAGGCCTGGTTTTGTCCAACAGTAGGCTTAAATTAACCTCATTATAAGTGGGAGCTTGATGGCTTTTTTTTAGAGATTTGTCTGTTTAGTTAAGACGGCTTCTTCTGTTCAACTGCCGCTAATTAGCATCCATCCTTAACTGGTCCAGAACTTGCAGCTCTATTCATTTAAATGATTGTTAATGGGAACTACACCCGTTGAGACATTGGGTTAAACACCACTTTAATGAGGATGTGTTGGTTATTTCACTGTAACTGAAGCTCTGTTCATCTGTTGAAAGAGGTAAACGTTTCTCTCCTTTCTCACTAAATAATTTGCTGAAACTGTGATCATGAGTATATTTAATTAAAAGAAAGCACATCAACACTAGAGGAATCCATTAAGAAAGTGGGAGTAATAGAGAAATAGAAGAATAATCTTACAAATTAAGTTAGGTAAGAGCACAAATATTTAGCTCTTAGATAAGGCCAATCTTTGGTTTTTATTATGAATTTTGAAAAGCTGGTTTCTCCTAGAAGGTGCCATTTCCACAGCTCTAGAAACTGAAGTCTTTATCCACTGAGGCAATGCAGCACGGAAAAGCAGCACCGCAATTGTGACAGCCTCTGCTTTTGAATGACACCTTGCAGATTGAACCAGGGAGAACCCCCCCAGAGTCTGAAGCAAAAGCTGCTGTTGCACGAGCAGAAAACCTCGCCAGCTTGCTTTGCCTGACTTTGTAGCGCAGAAACAGTGAATGATGCCAGCTCTAAACCCTTCGCTCTATGAAGAGAAACCTTCCCTCGGTGATAAGCTCCAGCCATAGGGCCACAGTCCCAATAACTCTTCTCCCTCCATACCCTTCCTAGGAGTTATATAAGCAGGAAATTCTAAGTGTGTGAAGCCAAAAATATGAAAGAATACAGAACAGATGAAGTGAGAGATTTTGTCTTAAAATAAAATCTTCTCTTCTGATTCTGATTTAGACTTTCTTCAGTCCAACTGGCATTCCTTACCTGCCTTCAACAAAATCTGCAGTAGCTCTTACTAAGCCAAGTCTCTGTATGGGCCTCTACCCTCATTGACTTTCAGCTGCTCTTGATGCCGTTGGCCTTACAATTTTCCCAGGATGTTCTTCCCCTTTAGTGACTCTAACTTCTGTGGAATAACATTTTGTGATTTTGTCACTTGTGGTCACATTGTGTATCACATTTTGTCATCTTCTGACCCTCCTCCAGCTTTATGTGAGGGTACCACAAAGGCCTGCCCTTGATTTTCTTTTGCTCATTCATTTTCTCCATGTTTCTTGGTATTGTTATCCACAAATACAAATTTGTCTTATCTTGTCTATGTTGATGGGTCACAGGCTCGTCTGCCTACTCCAGGCCATTTTTATTCCCTCCAAACAGTGGTCTGTGGTTACTTTTCTGACAGGTCTGACTGAAATACACAGATCAATTCAAGCCAGAACCAATATGTGGCTTTTGTTAATATTTTCCATTGCTGTCTCTTCTGCTCTCTTTTTGTGGGCAAAGTCATGAAAGTGAGCTTTCCTGTATCCAGTTTGGTTGGAATTTGCAAATCCTTGTGCATACCTTCTTTTAAAGATGTGGTCTTTTTGTAACTGCAGCACGTCTAGAAGACTTGCCCAGGCTCTTATCACCTGGCATCCTACTTACTGCAAGATTCTTTTCTCCAGCTTTCTCCCATTTAAATTAATTCAAAATTAACATACAGAGGCATTTTCCAACCCAAGTAAATTGACAATATCACCTGCTTTCTCCTTCCTGCTTTCTTCTGTTAGTTCCTCTATCTCTGTTTATACAACATAATCTTGTTTTCATTTTGAACAACCTTTTTGTTTCATCCCCACATGGCTTGTCATTTCTTGTTCGTTTCTAAATGTCAGCTTCCACCTTTGATGGGCTGATGAGGCTAGCTCCCTTCCTCTTGTTTTTACATCTTAAAATCATTACCTTTCCCATGCTTACCCTCAAGTTTGGAAGGAGCTCTCTGAAACAGCAACAAAGCAACCTTCAAGTCATTTTAGAAGTCTTTTTTTTTGCTGTGATGCCTTACAGAAACCTTGACAAGTTGATAGTGTGCCAAGGCAGATCCTTTTCATACTGACTGATATTCTTGTATTCCCTGGCTGACTGGGAGCCTTAGATGTTTTCTGTTTCAAACAAGGATCTTGCTTTTGAGTCACCTCAACAGGGACCTGGTCCATGATCTAAGGGACACTGAAATAAACTTTGCTTCACTCTAGGCACAGATGAGGAACTGTCTCAAGTCCGTGCCTGTATCTTTTTCCTTTCCTCTTCCACCCCCATCTCCACCCCCCCATTACAACTCTGTTCTCTCTGCAGTCTCAGCTTCATAATATTGGTGATAAAACCAAGATGAGGCCACGCCTCCTAGAAACTAGCAAGTTGGGCATCACCTAGTGATGAACAGAATAATTTGTTTAGTTACTGTTTGCTGTGGTTTCTGTTAGACTCAAGCCAGGTAGATGTAAAAAATGGGTTTCACACAGCAATAAAGAAGGCTTTGTGGTTTAATTGGTTACAGCAAAAGACTAATGAGGGACTGGTTACTGCAAAGGTGGTTTTCAATAATACCTTCATCTGATTATCCTCTAGATGTGGGAGAATGGGACCTGAGCGCTGGGGATATTCTGTGCAGCTTAAAAAATAAATTTCTTTTCAGAATGTCTGTAGTTGTCCCAAGCAAGGAGAAGAAAATGAATGTGAGACAGACAGATGACATGTATACCTTGAACAGTTTGTTGCAGGATCACAATCCCTTTATATGCTTCATAGAATATATTCATCATAGAAGAATATAAATAATATAAAAACCTTGCATTTTTTCTTATGTATAATTGAAATATTTTTTTCCCTTAGTTAGCTCTATCCCTTAGAATCTGTCCATGGCAATCTTGCAGCAGACCCCCATTTCATGGCAGATGTCCTCAGCTCATGGTGTACTCAGAGCATTCGTCCAACTGCAATGAATTTAACGGAGGGTGTCTCATAAAGGTACTGATCATAGAAAGTCTGAGGTTGAATCTTAGTATGTCATAGTTGTAACCAAACAAACTTTTAAAAGGAGTTGGTTTCACAGAGGATGGGAAAGGAAGGAGGCCTTTATGAGGTTGTTTGAGAAAAAGAATTAGAGGGAAAAACCTCTGAAATTGCTACAGGAACACAGCATATGAATTCTGACTGAAGTCAGTGGGGAAGAGTCTAAATTTTGAAATTAAAGGAAAATACTGAAAATACTGAAACTGAACTATAAGTCCTCTTGCTTTTTTAAAGTTAAGCCATCTCTTATTTTTTTTTATCTCCAGAATGACAAAGCCATTTTGGTTTCATTGACCAGTGTGTCTTGATCTGCCTGATGACATTTCCCAAGATTAATGTGTCTGTTTCTTGACAATGCATATGCTTCATGATGCATCACAATTAACCACTGCTACTTGGTATGACAAGGAAGGACTCTTTTTATCTGCATGACTTCTATCTGCATTTCAAATGGCAAGTAAACAGACAGGTCCTCTATCCACTTCTCATATACCTTTTTGAAGTGAAAAAAAAATGGAAATTCATGCTTAGGTTACCAGTAAGGTGCAGCATATTTTGGAGAGCAAATTGGCCTGGAAATATAAACAGTGGAAAAACACTAACCAAACCCCACAATGTAAAAGATACAGAACACACAAGCATCTCTCATTATTATAAATACTTGAATTCATGGCTTTTATTTGTTTGTGTTGGTAGAAATGTCAAATTAATATTTATGAGTTCTCTTTAATGCATTTGCTAGGGATTTTTGTTTGTTTTCAGTATAAATTGTCAGGCTAACACTATTATTCAGGATTGTCAAAGTATGTTTTTTAAACTCAATGGGAGTTTCACGTTTTGTCTGAATTCTGCAGGGAAGTACCATTGTACTTAACTTACAATTTTGAGTGATCTATTTGTCTTTAACACAACTCTTCACATGCATAAAGTTAAACTTGTGTGCATCTGCCTGAAGCCACAGAGTTTTTGTCATATTAACTTTACAAACATCTCAGAAACATGCTTAGTTAGAAATTTGTTACTCTTTGAATTAAACTCATCAATAAACAATTAATACAGATTCAAATTTACCTAACCATTGCTTAAATGTTTGGCATAATTTTTCAATTTTTGTATATCACACAACATAAGATTAATTCTTGATTCCTCCAAAGGGTTTGCCAGCAGAAACACTGACAAGAAATAAAAGTGTCCTTGGTGTATCTATCCATTTTCTCAAAGTGTTTTGGATGCAGATACCTCCATCTATGTTATGGAGATCTCCAGTAGCTAAGAAGTGATAATGGCTAGATATCCCCATTATTAAACTGGGATAGATGTGAAACAGTGATCTAAATGGGTCTTTGAGCAACCTGGTGTAGTGGGAGGTGTCCCTGCCCATGGCTGGGGGGTTGAACTTGATGGTCTTTATTGTCCCTTCCAACCCAAACCATTCTATGATTCTATGATATGTTGAGAGAGAACCCAAATTTGCAATCCATTTAGTTCTTTATTGAAAAAGTAAAGATAGAATGTAAGAAGTGCTTTGTGCTTCACTTTGTTAATTTATTCGCTTCCTTTCTTCTTTGTCGCCTCCCATATATTCCCTAGTCCCCTTGGTAATTTTATTTGCCTCCCATCTTTGTAAAATCATTTGATGACAGCTAATTTTCCCTTCTCTAGGGACTATTATTTCAGTCGAACCTTTGTATTGTGAACATATGTAATGTATGTGAATAATATAATCTATGTCAGAAGAAAAACAAAATAAATGTCATGACTACTGTATCTTTGATAGGCAGGGACATGGCAGCATTGTAGAAGGTACAATGAAGGCTTCTGCTCCATTCACATTTGTAAATTGACAATTGAAAAGTTGACAGCATGTGAGAATTCCTAAAGAATGGGATAGTAAACAATACAAAGGTTTTTATAAAGCCTTTTACATAATTAATTTCATGAAGCCTGTTTTAATAGTGTTTGCAACTGGCCATTTTTTTGCCTAAAAGAGACATTGGAGCTCAAGGAGTATGATAGAGCTGAATGAGGTGAAACATTCTGATATGAAAAAGGATTGAATGAATAGACAAAAAGATGAAATGGATAAAAAGATCCAGAACCACAAGAAAGAAGTTGGATTCTTTTTCCTTTTGGCATGAAAAAGGAAATTTTATTTTGCATAATAAAGAACTGAGAATTTTGAAACTATGGAAGCAATATTTCTATAATGTAAAGTGGTCACAGTAAGAATTCCAAGCCAAATGAAGTAAACAAAAAAAGAGATTTCAAGTTTTATGTGTGCATCAAAAATATCCAGGGTCATTATTGAGGGAAAGGATCTGAAATTTCATGGCTTGATCCTGCCACCAGTGGGGACAAGGATGAGTAAAGACTATGCCCCATATGCCCATCAATAATTTCTTATGCTTTTCCCTAACAAGTCTCTGAGTGGTCAGTGGTCAGAGTCAGGACCACGTTTGCAGGTTAATAGCCTGATACTGTATTGTAGCCCCCGTGAATGATTAAACAAGGAATTCTTAATGTGATGTGAAGCTGCTTTAACTGAGTGCTGGAATTCATTTTCCTGTGGTATAAATTAATAACGCAGACTTGGAGTGCATGTAAATTATTTATTGTTTTTGGCTGGATGTCTGGATAGCCCTCGTCTGAAGATAAAGAGAAACAAACAATGATCATAAGCTTAATTCACTTACTACTCTATTTAACCAAATATTAAGCTCAGAAAAAATACTCTAAAATAAGTAACAAACTCATTTGGTCTATATTTTCTGTCTCTGAGAAGTGGTATATGAAGACAAGAACTTAATCAAGAACTCTTGAACTTAAGTTCCACCTCTGCCTTTTTTATGAAGCTTGTTTAGTTGCTTAGTCTTTGGGTCTGTCTCCACAAGGCTTGTACTTCTGAGGTCTGTATTTTTTAATTTAGGCATGCCAGGTGGAAATCTAAATTTAAATCCATAGGTATTTTTTTTAAAGCATGCTTTAATATATTTTGATAGCTTTTTCCACAAAACCATTAGATTGTGGATGATCTGGATTCAAGGTAATGTGCTTAAAGTTTTGCAAAGCATTTAAAGTCAATCAAATTGTGAACCATTATTTATCATTAGCATATCTGGTATGCCAGCTCCAGAATTTTATATGTAATATGTGCATATGGAATGCTAGAATTTCATTTTCGTATTTTCTAATAGTGCTATTTCTATTATAGTGGGAAGAGTCATTTAAAATCAGAACATGAATATTTCTAGCATGGACAAACATCTTAATATCTACGTAGATCTGCAATGTTGTGGAGTGTATTGTTGGAGTGTATGGAGTAATGGAGTGTATTGTTAGATTGTTTTTCTTTTTTTGTCAAGTTTCACATCAATCAAATGTTACTGAATAAAATATTACCTACAGCATGAAGTTCTTTCAATAATCAGAGAATTCAATCAAATAATCAGAATCAAAGGGATTCTGGTTATAATTTATCAAATCAGAGTCACAGAATCACAGAATGATATGGGGTTGGAAGGGACCTCTGCATATCATCTAGTCCAACCCTTCTGCCAGATCATGGTCACCCAGAGCAGGTTGTACAGGATGGTGTCCAGGTGGCTTTTCAATATCTCCAGAGAAGGAGACTCCACACCCTCTCTGGGCAGCCTGTTCCAGGGCTCTGCCACACTCAAAGTAAAGAAGTTTTTCCTCATGTTGAGATGGAATTTCCTGTGTCCCAGATTGTGCCTTTGCCCCGTGTCCTGTCACTGGGCACTGGTGGGAAGAATCTGGCCCCATCCTTTTGACACCCACCCTTTAGATATTTATAAGCATTGATGAGATCCCCTCTCAGTCTTGTCTTCCTAGACTAATCAGACCCAGGTGTCTCAGACTTTCCTTGTAAGAGAAATGCTCCATTCCCTTGATCTTCTTGTAAGTGTCAATGTCTAGTATTATTCTGGGCAAGAGTCATCACTGGCAGACAAAAGCGCCTGCAATTGGAAAGATTTCTTGACCACATACACACGCATGTGCCGGACTCAGGTGTTTGTTCCACTGCAGGGACATTTCTAGGAACACTTATGACAGGAGAATTGAAATTTCATCATCCTTATCTTTTATTCTGTTGATAGCTTCCCAATGCCATTAAAGACATCTCAGAATTGATTTTCTACCTTCATAGGCTTCTGTCCTACAGCATAAGCTCTCATAATGAGCCTGAGTACTTGCCGTATTTGCAGACCTCAAATCGATAGGCTCTTTCCCTGAAACAATTACCAACCTTATCTTTTTAAGATTTTCCTTTATCCTTATGTCAAACTCATAAACCTGCAACTAGAATAATTTCTCCACAGCATTATCTGTGGTTACTCATCTGTATTAAGTGCAAGTGTGTTTTCTCTTCAGATGGTTTCCTGTAACTTCAAGCATCACATTAAACTGCCTGGCCATAGCCAACTAATCAGCAAAAACAACTAATCAGTAAAAACTCATTTCAGGGTTGTATTGGATGCAAATGCCTCTTCCACAATGCCATGGTAACAATTTCCTTGTTTTTAAGGACATTCTGGCTTCTGTTTCTTGCAAATATGGAAGGTCTTTACAGAGGTGACAGGTAGAGCTTAGAACTGATTTTTGTCTCTTCTGGTTCAGCCCTGCCTCTAGTTTTGCAAATTCTTTCCATTTGCAGTCTATACATTCCTCTGCAGAGATTTTTATAATCTTGTACACTTGATCTTCTTTTCCTTCCAAAACCTGCATTTGTGGTCTGAAATCTTGGAAACGTTCTCTCTTTTTTTTTTTTTTTTTCCCTGGAATTTGGATAAGGAATTCCTCACATTCTTTTTCTTTTCTTTTTCTTTCCCCCTGCCCCCCCCCCCCCCAAATTTGGAGCTCTTATTCACAATACAATCTCTTCTCCAGAATTAGTAATTTCACAAACCCTCCAAAATTACACACTTGCCTCAACAGTATCAAATCTGTTATAAATTATTCAACTATTTCCTCTTTCCTTGAGCTCTCTTATGAAATTTATCTTTCTCAATAGCTTCATTTGTGTGTCTAGGAGCTCAATATTCATGTTTGTGCTGCACATTCTGATAAATGATTTTCTCTGCCTCAGTCATGGGCTAATGTACAAATCTCATACAGCTGTGATTGAAGTAATCCAAAGAAAATCTGCCTGTGCTGAAAATCTGTGCTTGCCAAACTCTTGCTTTAACTTTTCTGTTTCCTCCTGCATTTCTGGAGAGCTCCAGTTGCTCAGGAGTCTTTACTGCTCCTTTTCTTAGTCACCACTTGTCTTAGACATAACCTTCAATTTCTGTAGCTGTACTCCTAGTGTCAGACTGTCAGGGGGTGTGTGTGTCTTAAATTTTAAAATCTGAGTTAGGATCTTAAGTACTGAATCTTGAATAAATATAGCAAGACTGTTAATAGATGATAGAGAAAATAGCTTTTGGAGAAGGAAAAAGGATTATGTATAGGTTTATGCCATACACTAATAAGTCTGTATCAGACAGACTGTTTCAGGGATGTAATTTCTAAAACTGAGAAACTGAAAGGTCCAATTATCACTACAAAATAGAATAGAATAACAAAAAGCGTATTTACTCATATTTTAAATTTAAATTTTTTATGCCTGATTTTATGCAAATGTGTTCACAGCACCAAGACTGAAGCTGTTATTCTTACAGAGAGAAAATTTTCAGGAGGGGCCAATAGCAGAGAACAGACTGCTCAGAGGGAACTTTCAGGAAGGAAAGTTTTTCTTGTAGAAAATACTAATTAGACAGGATCCAGATGAGTGAGGTGGTTGCATGGGATCTGGCCTTAACGCTTTGCAGCTCAAGCAGCACCCATCTGTGCATTTATTCACAGAATCACAGAATGATATGGGATGGGAAGGGACCTCTGGAGATCATCTAGTCCAACCCCCCCCCGCCTAAGCAGGTCCACCCAGAGCAGGTTGCCCAGGAACATGTCCAGGTGGGGTTTGAATGTCCTCCATAGACGGAGACTCCACCATCTCCTTGAACAGCCTATGCCAGTGTTTTGCCACCCTCAAAGGGGAGAAGTTTCTCCTCGTGTTTAGATGGAACTGCTTATGTTCAAGTTTGTGCCCATTTCCTATTTTCCTATCCCTAGGCACCACTGAAAAATTCCCTTCCTTGTCTTCCACTTAATGGTGTGCTGGGCAACACCTGGTACCCAGCAAATTTCTGTTTTCCCTGTGTCCCTGGCCTGGTTAATTGGCAAGTAGCTCATCTGCTATATGACTCCTATTATCCTGCCAAAGAAGCATTGGGGCACTTCAGGGAATTAAGCATCCCACCTGCAGGACAGCAGAGAAAGAAAAAATGACATTTTGATTCTTTGCATTTGGGGTTTCTTCTACTCCCAGCATTATTCTGGCATTCAGATTTTTGGTGCCACTTGTGGTGAGAAAACATTACATGTGATGATGGATTTCCATTTTCCAGACAGCTAAGTCTGTGATTGGCTCATGGAGACTGTATTTGTGGTTGGTTTTTGGGAAAATATTTTGAAAACATCTGTAAAACTATTTCAAATGTCTGTTTTTTGGCTCATTAAAGATGAATACTTTTGCCAAACTAAACCGAAAAAAAATCTCAAACTGTAATTAGGAGATGTGTTTGCAAAAAAACAGGAAAGAGACTTGCCTCCACTGGTTTCCTAAAAGATTAATGTGATTTTGGGGAGAATGAGACATTTTTACAGGTATTTCTTAACAAAACAATATCATGTGTGGTTGAATCATCTTGCTGAATGCTTCCATGACATAGCAGAGTGCTATGTGAGTTATGGACAGTCAGTGCCAGGGCATTTTGTAGAAACTGCTAAAGAAAAATTTCTTTTTAAACATGAACTGATGGCAACTTTCAAGCTATAGGTTCTAATAAATGAGCAGTGTAAGTGAAAGATTGTGAGCTGTTAATAATATCTTGTACATAAACTTTGCTTTTATTCAGCTGAGCATGTTTCCAGTGCTGTCAGTTTATATTTAACAAAGGTTTTTGACAGCTTGTCTTTTAGATCACATTATTCTAGAAGAGGTTGTTTATAATAAACATCATCTGAAATATTAAAGGTGTGATTACACCATGAGCTTTGGAGGTTTTGAATCGAGTCTTAAATAATGACTAAGGAAGGAAATGAAGTGTTACAACATGCTGCTTTTTAAAAAGAATAAATGTTTTTCCTAGTCCTGGACAAGTCATTAGAGGGCCACATTCTTTGCCTGTTCTATGCAGGGTCAAGGCACACATGAAATAAATGCAGATCCACACTAGGAACCCCAAGGGGAGAGAAGGAACCACTCACGCCCTCAGTTGACTCTCTGTGGGGGTTTTTTAGTGCTTGTTTAATTCTGTCTTAAATCCGTTCCAAAGTTTCTTGGTTTTATGTGGCTGCTGCTGTAGCAGTGACACTTCAAGTTCAGTTTGGAAAAGTAGATTCCAGTGTTAATTAAATAATTGCCATTCTCACACTCAGTTACAACCTCATCCATTCTAATTTCCTTCAATCCATGTGAATGCCTAATTTTTTTAATTCTGGCTGCTCTATAGGTGGGTTTTTTCATGCTGAATGTATATAGCAATATCGAGACTATTTACTTTTATTTTTAATCTAAGTAGAACAGCTTTGCTGCCCTTTCACAAGTGGCAGGGCTAACTGCATCCCTTATGCATACAAATGCAGTTATGTTTACATTAGCCTAAGGGCATAATATAAAGATTGTCCGTGGTTTTACCCAGACATCACTGTCTTACCAATATAGATCCTCAACATGATGGGTTTCCTCAGAGTGAAACAAGACTCTGATCAGAGAACAAATCAAGATTTACTTATCTATTTTTATAAATTTAAGCATCATGAGCCTTTTGCATAAATACTGAATATAGAGTCATAGAATGCTTCGAGTTGGAAGGGACCTTAAAGATAATCTTGTTCCATGGGCATCCATGCCATGGGCAGGGAACCTCCCACTAGACTAAGTTGATCAAATCTCCATCCAGCCTGGTCTTGAACACTTCCAGAGGTGGGAATATAGTTCTAAGGATCTTTCATAATTTTAAAATTTATGTCTAAAGCCATAGGTTATCTTACTTCAGCTAGTAGAAAAGTTCTTAAGGATTTTGTCTCATAAAAATGAGTTCAGGCTGATAATATTGCTCACATGCACAAATATCTGGTTTAGCTGATATCATGTTAATCAAATGTGAAAGTTCCCATTATTCCTATTATCTATTATATCTGTCTCTGGTGGTGTAGTTCACAAAAACACAGTGGAAGCGAGGGGCCAAGGCTGAGTTATGATATGCTTAAACCAAAACCCACCCCCCTCCTTTTAACAGTCTTAAATTTCTCGCCATTAAGGACAGTGAGCTATTCCCTTCTCATAGCAGGGTAAAACCATCACATCATTAATCATTCAGCAGCCTGAGCTCGGTGGTGGCTGCTGGCAGGCTGCTCTGCATCAGACCACTCTCCGGCTGCCCTTGACTGTTTCACAAGCAATATCACCCTGCCAATATTTTTAGGGGACTGGAGAAGTTCCCTATGAGCATCAGAAATCCCGTTCTTGGTTGAAAGAAAGCGATTGTTCCAGTTTGGCCTCTCTGTCAAAATATCTCAGGGTTCTCACCTGTGTGGGCAGGGATAGTTATTGTAGATGGCTACAGATCACAGTCTGCAGGCATGTCCCTTTAGCTCTTGCCCAGGGACCTTATGATGAATGTCCACGGGGCAGCAGAATGTGATCTGTTCCTCATCGACAAGCAAATGGAGCTAGCAAGCCCTTCAGTCTCTCTGTGTAGATCTTCTCTGGTTCATACCAGGAAGGTGTGGGGTTTTCTGCGGAACTTTGTAGATGCCATGCCTTGAGCTCTGTGTTAAGTTTTGGACCCCTCACTGCAAGAAAGACATCGAGGTGCTGGAGCATGTCCAGAGAAGGGCAATGAAGCAGGTGTGGGGTTTGCAGAACAAGTCTTATGAGGGGCAGCTGAGGGAGCTGGGGTTGTTCAGCCTAAAGAAAAGGAGGCTGAGGGAAGACCTTATTGCTCTCTACAACTACCTGAAAGGAGGGTGTAGCAAGGCAGGGATCGGTCTCTTCTTCTAGGTAACAAACGATAGGACAACAGGAAATGGCCTTAAGTTGTGCCAGGGGAGTTTTAGATTGGATATTTGGAAAACTTTCTTCACCGCAAGCATTATAAAGCACTGAAACAAGCTGCCCAGGGGAGTGGTTGAATCACCAGCTCTGGAGTATTTAAATGACATGTATATGTAGTGCCGAGGGACATGGTTTGGTGGTGGACTTGGCAGTGTTAGGTTGATGGTTGGACTTGATGATCTTAAAGGTCTTTTTCAGCCTAAAGGACTCTATGATTCTATGATCTTCAGGCCTGGACACTTGTGTGGAACCTACTTTGCTTTTCTGTTATGTCAGTCAAGGCTTGTGAGCAGCCATGTGGTTTTTGCTGATTGATCAGTCGAATTTTTTCCTCTGACTTAATGACTGGGATTATGTCACTCGATGTTTGGCTCACCAGCATCAGCTTTCAACTGCAGCTTTTTTTGGGAAATAAACTGCTGAGAATAGTAGTCCAACATAACGCACTGCTTTCCATAATGTCCATTAGGTGTCCCCACATGCTGGCAGCTCGTGGGTGCTTTAATTACATCTTCTCAATTAACAGTGGCATGCTCTGCATACGTTCATTGAATGGAATCCCAGATTTCCATATTGAACACAACACTATAGCGCTTTTACTTTGTGGAAGAAATTCTCATTACTCGGAGGAACTTGTACACTTGCAGACCACTGTTTGTCAGTTGCTGCATCTGAACCTTAATTAACGTTGCATTTCTAAGTAGATAATATATACAAAATGGTAATTCTGAGCCCATAACCACCTGGCGTGTTCATTCCTACCACTGTGCAGCTACTCTGTTTGCAGTGCAGAACAGTAAGAGGAATTATAAGTAAATTAAATATACAGGCATAATGCCATCTTTCAGCTTTGTTGTCTGCAGACAAAGTCACTGCTGGATCCCTTGTTAGAGCACTAAGTTTCCTCCAGTTGTCTAACTTGTTCTGTCCTGGATTTGTAAATACGTCTATGGATTATTTGCTGCCTGAATCATTATCCTGCAATTTGACAGAGTCTCACAGGGAGACATCGGCTTCTGACAACACAAGGGCAAGTTTTTCTGTGTGTCAATGGGCATTAATAAGAATAATCTCAGTCTCCTTTCCTCCCCTCATTTTTGAGATCACTTGACCCTTACCATTACAGTGTTGACTAGCACCTTCAGACCTCTGGGCAACACCACATCTGCACCCTTCTAGCCTAACTCACCTTTAAAGGCTGGTTTCACGTGGCAAGCCCCATTTTTATTAGTTACGATAGACCTTCAAGTTAAAAGCACAAGCCATCACATCATGCACAGGTGAATTAAATCCAAACTAGGTGTCATCACTAGAACTTGCCCTCATAATTTTCCATGCATCTATCTGCACAATATACCTTTGAGATATCCCCTTTTTCACAGAATCACAGAATCTTAGTGATTGGAAGGGACCTTTGAGATCATCGAGTCCAACCACATTAAAAAACAAAAACAAAAAAACAAAACAAAACAAAACCTTGAGAAAAACCACACACGCACACACACACACAAAACCAAACCCATAAAACCCACACACAGAAAAAAAAAAAAAAAA
>BJBW01011088.1:5166-20453 GCA_004320125.1 Scolopax mira | reverse complement strand
TCCAGGGATGGTGTCTCAACCACCTCCCTGGGCAGCCCATTCCAAGGCCTGACAACCCTTTCAGTAAAGAGATATTTCCTAATATCTAACCTGAATCTCCCCTGGCACAACTTGAAGCCATTACCCCTTGTCCTGTCATCTGTGACCTGGGAGAAGAGACCTACCCCTGCCTTTCTACAGCCTCCTTTCAGGTAGTTGTAGAGCGCGATAAGAGAAGTCTTTGCATGACCAATCTTTCTTGCTGAAAGGCTAATAATCTTCTGGTAATAAGACAGAAACGTTTTTCTGTTCAAAAGAGGAGAAAAAATCTTTTTACTCTTTGCATTACTCTCTGTTACATCCAGTGCTCCATGATCACATGCATATGACTGAAGAACATTCCTGGTTTGTATCCTAGCATGAAAGCTGTCAAATAAAGTAATTAAAAGAAGCTGGGAGGAAAATGTACTAGCACACACACATGCAGAAACACATTTAAAATCATCTCTAATTGCAGGAATACAGAGTAAGTCACACTGGAAGCACAAAATCACAGGCTCTGAGAACAAACAACTACATCCAGAGACCTGTAATGCTCAGTGTGGTTTCATTATTTATTAATTCACCTGTTCACTTTGTTTCTCCTCAAGGTTTGTTTGAACAGTTGTTTTCACTTGAAAGATTTGCTCAGAAGCAACTGTAAACAATTGGAGACTACTCAACATTTTCAATGTAACAATATCTTGCTGGAGATATAAGAGCTTTCGCTCTGCTTGGCTGCAATATACCAGTTTAAAGTGGATTTTATCCACGGTTCCCTGGTCTGAACTGATATAAAAAGGTGGTTTCTCTCTTTCTCAGCCAGTCAAATTCTTCTTTCCTTTTAACAGTTTTCGGTGCAATCAAACATATTGGTGGAAAAAATAGAGAACTCAGCCTGATTTCAAATGAGATGCAACTTTACACAAACCCGGTGTAGATCCCCTCTCTGTCTGCTCTGAGTTGCAGCACATCATTCTTGGTTTAGAAAGGTGTTTGCATTGCAGAGCTGCTGTCAGGTCATTCTCCCACCGGCTCCCTGTAGTCTTGGGGTGTCCAGGTTCATAGAGGAACGATTCCTGGAACCCATTCACAGCAAAGACAGTTAAAATACATATTGTTCTCATGAGGTAACAAACCATGGCAAACCAACCCAAACATCATTAGAAGAAAGGAAGACATGGATATTGCAGAGGAAAAAAGTGTTGAGCTGGCTTTCCAAAACCCAAGGAGACTGCAGGCACTGGTGATGACTTCCAGGGGTGCAGAATGCCCCTCCTTGATGAACCCATGGCGCAGCAGGGACAATAGTCAGGGGGGGACATGGAGTGGTGGTAAGTGGAGGTTACGTGGCAGTGGTCAGTATCTGAGCTTTGTGTTTGAATCACCTGCAGACCGAGGCTGTGGTCAGAGCACTTACCCCAGACAAGCACTTGTGGATTTTCTTTAGTGAAAGAAGGGTAGGCATGGCCCATGGTTGCTTCTCTGACCATGGATTCAGGTAGGAAAAGAGAAGATGCAGATTGCTTTTCCCACTAGTTGGTTTAAATTTACCCTTTATTGCCTCTGCACTAGTAAAAAATAAATTGTTGTGATGCTCTTAATCTGCGCTTCGATAGCTGGTATTTGTCAGCTTCCCAGTTTTAATTTCATTTGTTGCTTCAATTTGTATAAAGAGGACAAATGGATGAGAATAGATAAAACAGCTGGCTGAAAAAAATAGTTGGTTTAATGAAAGATTAACTAGATTTCTGAGAAGACATAAAAATATGACTTCTGGAAAGCATCATATAAGACGAAAGTAAAAGCAAAAGAAGTTGCTGAAACCATTCCAGACTGACAATGGATGAAAATCTCCTCCTGAAAGTTACTGCGCTGAGGACAGAAAATATGATATTTCTCTGAGTCCAAGGGCATGGGAAGAAACCAGATAAAAATAGAGCCTGGGTTTTTTGTGGGTTTTTTGTTTGTTTTCTTGATTGCAGTGCATGTATGCATCCTCAGCCAATCTGCCATATACAATATCCCATGGCATTTTATTGCCACAGAAGTAAACATCATTTGTTTTTAAGTGAAAATTGCAGAAAGACATTTGCAAAGATCTGGCTGGGCTCTGTTGGCAGGGAAAACAGAAGCAGAGGGTGAAAAAAAAAAAAGAAAACTGAACAGAAGCCTGCTTTCTCTTGTGTATTCCCCAAGTATTAATTTAATAGCATCCTTCTGGTGTTATTCATAGCCTGACTGTGTTCATTTATCTCACTGACCAGTGTGCTCACAGCCTGACTTGCAACAGTTTTCAGTGCCTTCAGGATTTTCAGATAAATTCTTTTTATCTGGGAGACAGGTCAAAATGATTATACACAAAACTGTGTTGTTTTACAAAAGAATCAAACTTGGTTTTCTTAAGACAATGAGGCTTTTTCATTGCTCTGGAAATTACTGCCCTGAAAAAATTCTGAAGTCAAAACTGAGACCTGGTGGCAGATTCAGGCTTTTTGCTTTTTCCTGCTACAGGACTAAGATAGAGGCATTATCCATTGTTTTAATTCACTCCCTTATGATTCCTTGTACGTATACACACAAACATGCAGTGGCCAAGTTTTTTAGACCTGCAGTCGTAGAATAAAAAATATCCAGTTGTGGTAGATCCAGTGAAAATTTTAACAAAAACATAAAAGCCATTTTGATGCCTAGCATTCCTAGTATATTCCTTATTATGAGTTTGTTTTATGGTAGTTGGTTAGAATTAGGAAGCTTATTTTTCTTTAGTAACCTACAGAGCTGGCAGCAGTGGAATTAACTGCTAATATATACCTTCTTACTAAATTTCAATTACTGAAAAGAAGGTTAAAAAAAGTAAAAATATTAAATAAAAACTTTCAGAGGTTTTTTTTTTCCTCTCTTTTCTGCCAGTTTTGAGGTGCTCAGCAGCAGTTCTGAAAGCCACAAGAACCCTGAAAATCAGCTCTGTCTTTACTGGTTATCAACAGTTTATTTGATGATAAGCTTTCTGCAAATCCATCTAGCTCTCTCTGTTTATATATTTCCTCTAAAGCCAGTTTCTGCCATGTCTTCATCTAAATATACTCTATTTCATTTATTATTTTAAAACAATGTCCTTACTATGTACAACTTTACCATTTTACAACGTCCTTACTTTTGCAACTGCCTCCCTATGTAGCTCCATGCAGAAGTATTACAGTAACCAAACAACACAGCTTTATTCTGCCTGATAGTTCTCAGCTCCTTAGCCATTCTATCAAACTCAGCTGCTGCTCGTTAAGCAACCCTCTTCCCTTAAAGATGAAGGGTTTAGGGAAAATTTGGTGCAAAGAAATAGAAAAGAGACATGAAAACTCTGTGGGAGTTCTGAGCCTCTGAGACATGCTTCTGAAAAACCTTTACTATTGTTGTTTTGCTCTTCTTTTAAGGACTTTTATTTATAAAGAGGGAAAATATGAGAGGTCAGAAGAGCAGAGAATTAGTTTTAAAATGTGTTATGGTGTCTGATCTAGTGATCAGTGTTCTGGAAAGTGTGAAGTATGCTATAATTAGTGCAACAGAGGTCAAGGTCTCTCCAGGCATGCAGGTTTTCATGAAGACAGGTAGTCTTGGGTAGAGAAGCAGTTATTGGTGGTGGTCACCCCCCTCAGGCTGGCCCTTCCTCTTGCCTGTGTGGCCAAAGTGTCACTGGGTAAGTGCGTTGCAGGGTGGGCTGAGTGTTGTGGGTACCGCCCCAGGCGTGGACTATGTGTGTCTGTAGAAGTCTTCTCAGTGAGCAGCTGTGTGGTGATGTGCATTGACTATGATCTGACATCCCAGTTTTTAATCCAATAGTCCTGGTGACTTGTTTTTTTAATGGCTTTTCAGAAATTTCTAAAAAGGCTTTTGCAAAACGCTGTCAAATTAAAGGAATGGGAAAGGCAAGCGTGGAGGTATTGGCAGAGAACCATACACCTGTTCAAAGAGCAACGAGGCCAGTGACCGAGATTTGGCTGGCTGTGCTGCTGTTTAAATGAGACAAATGGGTAAAAACCACTCTCGTTAAATAGCAGTCACTTGTTAAAAGGCTTTAAATTATCATCTCTGGGGGGTTTTTTGTGTGTTTTTTTTGTTTGGTTGGGTTTTTTTTTTTGTATTTTTTTAGTCTGGCTTCAGCTCACTTCCTGTGTGAGATGTATTTCACTCGTTACATTCTGGCAAGCAGAACTAACTCCTGAATCCTGCCAGCTGCCAAGTGCTCCCCTTCTTGCCCATGTACTGGAAGCACAGTTAACAGACTTTAGGATGGGGCAGTGAAGAAATTTCAGAGGGATTGCCTGTGTGGGAAAGGTGGAGAGGCCTTCTTGGGCTGGAGAAGAGGGGAAGTGCTGAACCCAAGTGCTGGTGGGGCTGCTTGGGCAGGGGGATGTGCTGTGGAGAAAAGTTGGGTTTAAAGGACAATGGCACTGCTGGAGAGGGACCCCTCATCCTAGGAGCAGGCATGATCCTTGATGACTTGCCCTGGGACTGTCCCAGTTCAGGAGCACACCAATGACATTGCCTAGGGAAAGGCTGGGATGTAAAGCTGAAACTGGGGAGGAGGGAATTGTCATTTGGGAGATATTGGCTGATTTTGGAAGCAGCAATAACAGAGATTGTATACAACACAGGGTTAAAACTGCAAGAGCACACCCTCAGCAATGAATTGTAGGAATTTCTCCAAATAAACTGGATCTTGTTAACTGGAATCGGCTGTGGTGACTCAGGGTGTGCTCTCATCAGGAAGGATGGTAGATACAGGGCCAGCAGCATGGCCCTAGAATGAATGTGGAGACTGTTCCCTGGAAAAAAAAGGGTTTGTCCTGATGCACAAGTCGATCTATAAGACTGAATAATTTTATTCATCTATGTGCAAAAAGATTAATTTGAAACGGAAGAGATGTCAAGGAGGATGACAGGGTGATACTATGAAAAGCTACCCTTGTTGGAGGAAATTGCAGATGTAATAAATAACATGCTCTCTTTGGTAGCACGCCAGAGGTCTCTCCCTAGTTGCTGTTCGCTTCCTACCGCCGCCTCACGGTGGGATCCATCCTCCCTTCTCCCTGCCTTGGGGAGGGGAGATCAGGGAAACAGCTCGTACCAGGCAGCACTTTGTTAATTGGGATGGTGGCAGTGAAGCTGCTCGCAGCAGGGTGCACAAGTGCTCGTGGTGGCTCCCAGCAGAGCAGTGAAATTCCTGGTGGAGCGGGAAAGGTGTTTTGGCACAGAGCAGGGCTTTTTATGTTGGTTTCTGTACAGGAAGACCTGCATTGGGAGGTGTCACCCAGGAAGGGACTGACTGCAAGGAACAGACGGCTGGGCGGCTGCTTGTGGAGAGTCGTGGGGGTGCACATCAGGAAGGGAAAAGGACTCTGTAATAGCCAGTGTCTCTGCATGACCATGTGGATATGTGGGTATATTTAGGCTGTAATTCAGATGGCTTTTAACCAGGACCATGCTAAGATTTGGGAAGGGTCTTGTAACAAACTTGGAGCCAAACCACACACTCACTCTGAAACTGCAGGAGGGGCTGTGCAGAGGCAGTGTGTGACAGCAAGCACTGGAGGTGACAGTCCACTCCTCCTCCGCATCCCCGGGCTCTGGCAGGTGGAGATATACACATGAGTGTGGAAGGAGCAGTGCTGGTTGGTTCTGATGTGCCTTCTGAATGCCAGACACCAATATAGGTTAGGGGCAGACCTGCTGGAAAGTACATCTAAGGAAAAGGATCTAGGGGTCCTGGTGGACAGTAAACTATCCATGAGCCAGCAATGTGCCCTTATGGCCAAGAGGGCCAGTGGAATCCTGGGCTGTGTAGTGTGGGCAGCAAGTCAAGGGAAGTCGTTCTCCCCCTCTGCTCTGCACTGGTGAGGCCCCAACTGGAATCCTGTGTTCCGTTCTGGGCTCCCCAGTTCAAGAGGGACAGTGAACTACTGCAGAGAGTCCACTGTAGATGATGGAGGGATTGGAGCATCTCTCTGATGAGGAAAGGCTAAGAGAGCTGTGACTCTTTAGCCTGGAGAAGAGAAGGCTGAGGGGAGACCTTATCTATGTTTACAAGTTCCTAAAGGGTGGGTTGAAAGATGTTGGAGCCGAACCCTTTCCAGTGGTTCACAGTGACAGGACAAGGGGCAACGGGCTCAAGCTGGAACATGGGAAGTTCCACTCAAATCTGAGGAAAAACTTCTTTATGGTGAGGGTGGCAGAGCCCTGGCAGAGGCTGCCCAGGGTGGTCGTGAAGTCCCTTTCTCTGGAGATCTTCAAGCCCCACTTGGTTGCCATCTGGAGTGATGCCGCTCTGGGCAACCCTGCTTTAGCAGAGGGGTTGGACTGGAGGATCTCTAGAGGTCCCTTCCAACTCCAACAATTCTGTGATTCTGTAACATTGTACACACACAAATATGCGTGTAAGGTACCTATATGTCTTTTATACAAACATCTAGTTTTTAAAGGCAGAAACTCGCAGAGTGGGCACAGAGCTGGTGAAAGCAGATGTCCAGCTGAGTAGTTGCTCCATCGTCGATTGACAGCGGCACCGATTTCCATGTTTCATGAGCTTACATACTTGGCTTCATTAAAAACAATGCTTGTGCCGTTGCTCATAGGTGCCATGGGGCAAGCTGCAGGATTCAAGAATTCTGACTCAGAAAATATTTGAGCAAAAGGCAGAAAAGCAAACATACAAGAGCAAACCCACTCTAAATCAATAGTGCAAGAATAATATATGAGTCTACAAGCTTTAAAAATACACAGCAACTCTGTTCATTGGGCTATCGGGCTGGCTCATTCAAATGTCTGGAATAACTTGGAAAGTTTACAAAATTAGGACATTTTAAAAGCATATGTGAGTTTTCCTTTCTTTTTTTTTTTTTTTTTTTTCAGATTTTGCTCTCAAAGGCTTATTGTTTCCAGTTCCAGTTTGAAAAAGATGCCTAAGATGCCTGTCTGGAGAAGAGTGCTTCCTTTGGTGTCTGACACCATGTGCCCAGCAGCTGATGCAGCCCTGCAGCATCCTGCCAGCCCATCACAGGGCCAGGACTAGCCCAGCAATGTCTGTGAGCTGGCCACTGCTCCCACTCCCACTTGTTGGGAGCACTGAGCCGTGATATTGCTGTGAGGACAGGCTATTGAAGCTGTCCAGTGTAGTGCTGGCCTAGTGATCCAAGTTAAAGTTGTCCTAATGAAGGCTTTCGACCCAGCTGGCAACAGGCTAGTGTTTCAGATGTCTAAGCTTCAGGTGGCAAGGTGCCTGTTCATGCCTCCTATGGCTCAGATATGGCATAAAGAGAGGCAGGTTGTCTTAAAGATGTTTTTTCAAATGTCTTACCCTCATGTTCCTTCACTGAGACACATTACTTGAGTTGTGTTTTCATGCTTGAGCCTCTGACTCTTTGGTCAAAGACTCTTTTAATACACCAAGGAGGGGAAGAGGCTATGACATGATTGTCAGCAGCTGAGGTGGAACGGAAGTTTTATATCACACACAAAACCCGGTGAAAAGTAAATTCAGACATTAGTATTAGACTCCTGTCCTTTCATGAAAACCCTGTTAGGGATTGCTGATGCTAGGGCTAGCATGGCATCTTGCCACATACCACCTTGTCCTTTTCTATGAACACATTACATGTTGTGCAGGATTTTTTGTTGGAGAAGTTTGGAAAGTTGTGCTGGAGCCTACTTAGATCACCTAGATAGAAAACCTGATGAACTATCACTTGTGGGCAGAGCCTGGCTTTCAGGTATTCTGGGAGCCGGGGCTGGGAGCTGCGCTCACAGGCAGTGCCTGCCTCTGCGCTGCCAAACGCTCCTCTTTGCTGAGCTCAAAGACAAGAATCAGAAAGAGAGAAGCTTGTAAAATACATGAGCAGGTTGAGTCTCAAATCCCCAGAAGGGCACACTCCATCACAGATCACTCCTTGGCATCAGCACCAGAGATCACCAGGATTCATCCGTCTGCTGAGAACCCTGCAACCTGATAGAAACTGTCTCGTGATTGAACAGATGTCTGTCAGGATCAGCTCAACCCGAGCATCACTTTGGTGCCAGCTGGGATTGATGTGTGCAGAGCCACGTGTGTGCCTGTGCCACCACAACAGGCGCTGGGTGAGTGTGCCACCTCTCCCACCTGCCTGGCTGTGTGGGTGAGCGCTGAGAACCCCACTGGGCTTCTTTAATTGCCTTTTCACAGCCCCTGCTGTTGAGCGAATTCGTAACCTTGCTGGCAGTTTGAAAAGCACTTTTCTTTGTATTAACTGAGCTAAGGAAGCTCTCTGTTATCCTTGATGGGAGGTGAGGGAGGGTGAGCCGAGCGAGGTGGATCCCCTCTCAGGCTGCAGCCGCACCGGCCGCTGGAGCCAGAGTCCCGTTCCCTCACTTGTGCAAAGCGCAGGAGAGGCAGCAGGCTCAGGAGGGATGTTCCCACAACTCTCCTCATACTGGGGCAGACACTGGGAAAACTGGGGTGTCTGCATGCTCCTCCTGGCTCTGTCCAGCTCATGGATACTGCCTGCCACTGCGCTGGAGGAGGAGAGGCCAGTGAAGGTGGCTAACGAAGCTGCAAAAGCAAAGTAAATCAGCACACAGGTGAATCACAGAATCATGTAGGTTGGAAAACACCCTTGAGATTGTTGAGTTCAACCCTTATCCCAACACTGCCGAGTTCACCACTAACCCATAGTGTTGGCGACTCCACCACTGCCCCTGGGCAGCCTGTTCCAAGGCTTGCCAGCCCTTTTGGGGAAAAAATTTTTCCTAATATCCATCCTAAACCTCCCCTGGTGCTACTTTAGGCTGTTTCCTTTTGGATCATCCCTTCTAGCAGTAACAAGAATTTGCATTCCAAACTAGCACTGTTTGCCAGAGAAGAAAAACTGAGATGGTGCCTGTGAGAAGGAGAGGCTGAGAGGATCCTCAGGAAAACTGAAATATCTGTGAGCACAGAGGGCTTGCAGAGAGGGAGACTGGAAATGAGCTGAATCCATCCTCCAGCCAGTGATGCAGGAACAAAATCAGGGCCTCCTGAGTACTGCTGGCCAAGGGAAGGTGCCAGGGAATATGGTAGACTGCGCACACACTCATCCTCATGCTTATTTAACAAAAAACAGCAAAGTGAAGAAAGGGTGATGCTCCTCTCGGGAGCTGGTGTAGGACCCTGTGTAAATGACAGGTTTTGCATAACAGAAATGCAATGAATTTTGTATTATTTATTTTTAAAAATATGGAACATTAATTTCCACAAGTTGCACAGTGGCACTCCAGGGCTGCTGGCTCCAGTCACACAGAACAACAGGCAAGTTTATAAAGCACAGAGAAAGAACAGGAGATAAAAAAGGAAATCTTTGCAGTGAAAGCTTCACTGCTGTAAGAACAGGGAATTTTCTTCACAGAGCTCCAAGGTGGATCAGTTTTCTATAAAGCAATCTGGATTATTTCTGTCAATAAAGGTGTCTTTTTTCTAGCAGACTGAATTCCAATAATTCATCTCACCAAAGAGCCATTTCCAAGTCTGAAACAGTAATTTCTTTAACATTGCTGGTGCTTATAACACTGATTTTTAAAAATTATATAGAGATGTGCATTTATAGAAGACAAGTGCATTTTCAATGGATTGGGTCAAATTAGACACAGTATGTGGGTGTTTCATAAATGTATGTGTGTGTTTCAAGAGGTAGCAGGAAAGCTCAGGTGTGTAGGCACACCTGAGGGGGATTAGAGGCTAAGGGTACAGGTGTGTAATAACCTGGTGGCATAAAACATTCTACATCCAGAATGTTCCTGGCCACCTGCTGCCTATTACAATTTGCTGTCTGCCTCAGATGAGTGGTCCCTGCCTTGGCATCACCAACAAGTCTCAGCTGTGGCTGCCACCTCATGAATGCCACAAGTCTTGTTTGATGTTTGGTTTTCTCATTGTCAGAGTGGTCAGGGAGGTTGTGGAGTCTCTGTCTTTGGCATTATTCAACACCCAGCTGCACAGAGTCCTGAGCAGTGCTCTTGATGACCCTCCTGTAGCAGTGGGGTTGGATCAGATGATCTCCCCCAGAGATCTCTTCCAACCTCCACCATTCTGTGACTTTGATGTTTCATGGAAGAGAGGGAAGCAGATCTTGGTGGTGTTAGTGCATTCTGGGGAAAGGCCAGTGTGGGCAGTCCAGCCCCCAGTGCAGGCTGCACTAGGGATGACCAAGCTGGTTGGGATAAAGGGGGGACTGTGGCAGCACTGTAGTGAGCTGGGGTCGGTGCCAGCCAGTTAATTGAGCTGTGTGTGCAAATTACAAAGTTTACACCTGCAGCTTCCTAGGTGGACATGTGGAACTTGGTTCTTTTGAGCATAGGAAACATCATGGCTAGATAAAGATAAACCCACAGCTGCCACAAACATGAACATTTACTCAAAAAAAATTGTAAGGCATCACTACTGTGGTGGCAGGAGAGCAGCAGGAAATAAAGAATCTGAAAAGAAAGGAAAAATCACACTAAGATTGCTAATGACATTCAAGAGTAAAAAAAGGCACTGTCTTTTAACACGGATCAATATTAATCTTTGGCGGTGACTGAGGGAAACAATAGATTTGCACCTCTTGAAGTCTCCAGAGCAAGACCAGATATCCTTCTGAGAGCAACACTTCAGTCAAACAAGCTACAAGGATGACACACTCATGAGAAGTTAAATTCTCTGGCTTAAGCTACTCAGTCCATCAGATAAAATAGTTTAATGATCCTCTTTGGTCCTAAAATCCACATTCTTAAGAACAAAATGCAAAAGCAAAAAGATCTCTGTGGGATCTCACATTAGGTGTGTCCTCCTCTGATGATGGAACTCTACAGACAACGTGTAGATGATGATTCATTGAGTGAGACTGTCTTTTACAGCTAATAATGCAAAGAAAACAAATTGACAAGGTACAGACTACATATTTCACGCTCTTTCAAAAACCTTTGCCAGATTTCAGACTCACATTTTCTTTCCTGAAATACAGAACTGCTTGGGTGTATTTTTTCCTTATTTCTGGTTTTCTTTCCTTACTCATGCAAGTGTGGAAGAAAAGATTACTCCTGTATACTCAACCAGAGTGAAGGCATATCCACTGAGGCATCCAGCCTGGATTTGCAGGTCAGAGGAAGTCTAACACCTGTGTAGCTTCCCAGAGCTGATGCCAGTTTTGCTCATCATTAATCTTTATGCCCTTCATAGTGCACAAGAAATAGCTTTGGACAGAGTCTGTAACAGCAAATGGGTTATTAATTTCAATATGTAACAGCTGTCATAACAGTCTGCTGAAATGGATGCAATGGATTCCAGCATTTACCATTATTTTTATCATACAATAATTTTTCTTCACCACAGTTTTCCCCATTCTCTCTAATACCCATCAAGAATATTTTGAACAGTGTGCTTGTAACTGAAGTAGATGTTTTCAGGACACTGTTTTACTTTCATATTGTGTAAGAAAAGAAAAAACTGTAAGCAGAAGCCTTATGATAATACACTGAACTTTCATAAACTTGAAAGTGCTGATGGAAGAGAAATCCATAAACATGTCTCTCCTCACTCTTCTAGTATTTGTGAGGAACTGTAAAAAATTGTTCTTTCAATATATCGCAGAGAGAAATTTTGTCACAAAGAGAGAATGGCTGCAGAGCTGGTGAACTTGAGAACAGAGACCCCTGTGTACCACTTTGCCAAAAAATCACTCTGTTCTTTTTTTTTTTGCTCTGAGAAGACCCCTGACTGCTTAGTCAGCCATAGAACTATTGTCACATTAAAGCAGAAAAAAAATAAAAGCTGATGCAGGCAGGAGTAGCTGGCTGAGGAGAGACCTCCTTTCAAACTGCACAGACACACACACAGCACTGAAGTAATTTGGATCAAAAGACTGTTTGTTTAAGTAAAAAACATGCAGTTGCATGTTTCCTCCACTAGTAGAACTCAAATAGAAGATATTCATGTAGATTTTATATTTTTTTAATTCATCTTTCCTACTATTATTGTATGTATTCTGTGGACCCAAGGACTTCATATAAATTTTGTTCCCTGGTTTTCAACTGGCAGGAAGCCTGCAGTACTCCTCACTGCATGAAACATGATGCTTCTCCTAAGGAATTCTGAATTCAAGAAAAGACCATGAAGTGATGAAGTGGCATGTAAAATACTCAATTCTGATTCCAACCTTTGTGTTTTAGGAATATAAGTTAGGACAACTGGCCTCATTTCAGGGAGTTTATTTTAGAAATACTCTCTCCCGTGTCCCCACGTGGAAGAAAAGCCATGAGGAACTTGCATGTGAAGGTGAGGGGAAGGTCTCTGTTCCTGCTCTGGCTCCTGCATGTCACAGAGCACCAGGTCAGTAGGGCCTTCTTCCAGAGAGTTACCGAGGCACATAACTGTGCCTGGTTATTTCAATAATGAGACAAAAATCAATGTTTTAAAAGAAAGAGGACTAAAAAATACATGCGTAATCATTTCTAACTGTCAACTGTTGAACACATTACTTACAGAAGCATTGCTGACTCTCAGTCATGGTCCCAGTCTGTCAGGTAAGAAACCAAGAAAGCAAAATTCATTGCTGAAGAATTGAATTCACAAACAGAGAAATGCAGCTGGAGTGGGTTTGACCCTGGTACCTGTCAGCAAAAATTTCCGGGAAAGTATCGCCTACTGTCAGCAGAAAATTGAAATGTCTTTTTTTTCTTGGAAGTGCATTTATTTTGAGTACTTAGTGTCAAGTGGTGTTAAATGAAAGTAGAAAAGGCACCTTGATTTGGGCTTTTACTAGGAAATTTCTTTTTATGCTTGAACAGCTTTTGAGGAGAGGGTAATGTGATATCAGCGTGGCTTCGTTGGCATATTGTTTGGACTAATTCAAAATGAAATCCTGGAGTACTTGCTGGAATTTGAGGTCACTACAGAAATACTTTTTTATGTAGTAGTAATAGGACAACATTTTTATTCACTTCCTAAACACAAATTTAATATTAGTGAAGAGTTCAGTCACCACAGGTACACTGCTTCATTTTCTAATTTGTTTTACTGCCGACGGTCCCATGACCCCACAACTGAATAGTGTATGTTTTGCCCTGCTGTGTAAATCATTTTTATTCCCGACACCATCCTTTATCGGTGGCAACTGCCATTTACAATTTAAAACACTTCAGTCTGATTCTGATGCCGAAGTGGGATGCAGCCTCACACGCTTGCAGCACATCCTGGACCTTCCCTGCCTTCAGCTGCTCAGAGAAACACAGGAATATTATGAAGGCTGACAGCCTGGTAGCTTCTCAGGGAAGTTCCTGACTTCTTCTAAAAATATTCCCATTTTTGGAGAGGTCCCAGAACATAAAATATCTAAATGAGTTATCCCGTGGTGTTCTCTCTAAAAAAATATGTTCTCTGCACTTATCTGCCCTTAATGTTGAGGTGGGAGTATGGCACCTTTTCTGAATCCAACATGAAAATAAATGCACTTTGGAAAACACTTCAGAGTCTAATCTTAAATTTTCATATCCAGCTCTGTTTTATCTTGTCAGGAATGTGCTTTGTTCCTCCTAGTTGCACTGGAGGAAAGATGCTGCCTCGGTTTCCTCTTTGCAGCGTGTAGGAAAGATGTGATTCCTTACATAGTCAGAATGATTTATTGTTACTGCTATTTAAAAAAAAATAATAATCTGAAATTTGAAATATTTATTTCAAAGGTAAAATTTGTTGGGAAAATAATCACACAAGTGACTGGTCACAAGTTCTTTCAAGTGAGTCCTTTGGTGGCCACCACTGGTGGCTGCAGGCAGGAGTCCCTGCCTGCCCTGGGGCACGTGTCTCAGCACACTGGCCACGAGAGGACAATGGCTGCTGTCCTGCTTGATGTGAGGTTAAACCGTTTGCACTCTGCTGTGGCAACAGACTGGCCTCTATTGGCTCCACACAGGGATTCACTGTTTCCATCAAACTTTCCTGTTGCTATGCACAACGCATTCCTCCCTGCCACAACTGTGAAGTTCGTCTTACAGTTTATCAGAATATAGAGTCACTAGTGCCTCCAGCATTTCAATTAGACATTTCTATGGAAATTGGTATTTCATCCAATGAGCTCTGTCATGGAAAAGCTGTGAGAAGAATTCTCATTCTCTCTGGGAGGAGGTGAGCACAGCGCCCAGGGCTCTGCTCCGGGTGCCTCTCCCTGTCAAATGTCTCGGCAGTGGCCGTGGCCGATCCCATGGGCAGGCTGGGGCCACGCACTTCACGGCTGGACTCGGTAGGATGCCAACAACATGTGAAGGGAAATCTGGCAGCAATACCCTGTGTGTCCCACCACCCCCAGGGTGCTCTCTAGCACCAGCAAATGCAAAGCCCAGTGCTGTCCTTGTTCTGCTCCCAAATGGCCTCAGAACACAACTCCTCTCCTCCTCTCCTCTCCTCTCCTCTCCTCTCCTTTTCTCAGTCTGCGTTTCCTTCCCTTGACAATGGGCTTCTAGGACCAAAATCCCAGTTCTCAGCTGGACAGCTGAGTCCCAGAAGAGCTTCTGGGAGGGCCAGCAAGCCCGGTGTAGCCCACAGACGGACAGGCTGGGCTGCCAGTGCAAGGGGCAGGGGGACGCCAGCAGGGCACAGATGTGGTGCTGGTGATGGCTGTTTCCAGCTTGGGCTGTGTCCAGCTCCACGGGTGATGCTGCCTCTGCAGGGACAGCACTGCCTCTCTCATCATTGCCCCAGCCCTGTGTGCTTTGACACCTCCACACCCACCTTCCCCGGCCATCCCCTTCTTTCACCACGTCTGGCTCCCAGCCGGGTGACACCACTGCCCAGTGACTGTGAAGACATGAACCTTCAGCACAGAGCGGGGAACAGATAATGAGGGTGGGTGCAAATGCAATTGCAGAGTGATGTTATTGCCTGCCTTGGGGTGGAAAATTGGCACCTCTCTGCCTAGTCAAAGCATTGCAGTTCATTCTGCTACTGCACAACACCATTTCCAGCATGGTAGGTCATTTCAGACGGTAATTCTCCACCCAAGAGATGTGCCTGAGGCTTCTGCAGCCCCAAAACCTTCTCCCAAGCACCTAGTTGGTGTTGTGGTGGGTGTGGGAGTAATTTCATTACACCAGAATATTCCCAGCTCCTTTGCTTTTCTGTGAAATACTCCTCTTCTGGGCAGCCGTACAGGGAATGCCAACAGTGACTGGGCTGGGGAGTGAAGAACTGTGCTGTCGTGTCTCTCCTCACTGGAGTGATAGTCATGCATCAAAATAAT
>BJBW01011087.1:111672-149631 GCA_004320125.1 Scolopax mira | reverse complement strand
GGGAAAGTGGAGATGGGGGAGAAAAGGAATAGGTAGAGCAGACAGCTTGTGGTAGGGTGGGAATCCAAACCTCTGATTTCTGAGTGAGGCTTTGCTTCCTAGAGCTCAAAGTGTGAAATACTGTTACAACATCAGCCTGTCCTTAGTTGTCAACCTGCATGAGGCTGCTTGGATCTGAATGTGCCTCTGTGTGATGTTTGCTAATCTAAATCACCTGCAAATGGATGGAGGAGCTGCTTAACTTCTTGTGTGAAAGGTTATTCTGTAGCTGAAATTGCTTTAGGTGGCTCAGCTGTATTTTGTCAATAAAATGTGCCATCAATGGAGGAATTGGCAGTAAAGTAGCTCCTGTGTGCTTGTGGATGGAAAGCACGTTTGAAGGGCAGCAGCAGAGTATTTGGTAGATGCAGTGAGCAATTGTATCATTACAAAGTGTTTTCTGGGGTTTAGAATTTGAATGTGTTTAATTGCAGTGGGCTGATATCATTTATAGCTTGAATGTGATTCTTTTTCATCTGTTTTGACTGGTGTGAAGTGAACTGTGTGATGCGTATGAGTTGCTATGCTGGAGTTCAGTGAAGGGGAGAGAACATGGCATTCCTAATATTTATTTATGTGTTGGGAATACACTCGTAACATCTTTATAAAGGTATTTGAATGTTTGAGGGGTGGCTTGGCGTGGTACATGGTATCAAGTCTTTTCCATTCTAGACAGATGAAATGGAAGGGATGATCTTGCTGAGTGGTGAAATTCTCATAAACTTCAGCAAGTTTTAGTGTTGAGTTCTATCCCCAACTTAAACATGTGATCTCTGGTGTAGTTCTACTTCCTGAAAAGGTGTTTGGAATAACTGTTGATAGTAATGTTGTAGGGTGCCTTGTGCTTTTATTTGTGAAATATTTTTTTTTTAAGAGGGTAGAGGGATGACCTTGAAGGTACAACATTAGGAGTTGAGAGATCTAGGTGTGCTTCTGGGTTCAGATGCAGACTTTCTATGTGATATAGGCAAGATAGCTTGCTTATTTTTCTATTTGCCAGCTTCCTGCTTGTCCTGTCTATTTAGACTCTATTGACAGGGACCTACAGGCTTTTTCTGCGTGGTGTGTCCACCTGTCTGATCTTGGGAGGGACATCTGGTATCATTGTAGAACAGGTGATGTTGAACAGCCTTTCAACAGGTCGTATCTGTCCACACAAAGAATGAAAGTTCCTTCAGAGCAGCATGTGGAGGGAAATAGCAAAACATTGTCACTTAAAGCTTCCAGCTGGTCAGTGTCAACTATATCATCTTGGATGTTTCAATCTATAAGTGCAAAGGATTCTGTGGGTCAGCATCCCAGTGTGCTGACCTGCAGAAGAACTAACTGCTGTTTTTTTGTAGGTTGTTACCATTTCAAGGCAATTTTAAAAATGAGCTGCTGCCCTGCTGGGCTGGCACGTGGGTACAGAGCTAAGATGATCTTGCTGGGCCTTTCCTGCAGGAATACAGATGTGCCCAGGCTTTGCTGTGACTGTGGTTCTGTTCATCACTTCTTGCTGCTGTAACATAGCCTTGTTTGATCAAAACAAATATATTTGGCTGTGGGTGGAGATGCTGTTGCCACCTCTGCTTTGTTCTTCCTGCTAACCTTCTGCCCTTAGTAGCAGGAAGTAGAGTAAATCTGTGACAGGAGATTTGTTTATTTACGTTTTGTTTTGTTTTTGTTAAAGATTTAGCTCTTTATTGAAGAATCCTGAAGACAGACATGCTCTGGGGTATGTCACCCGAGCAAGGTGACTGTCCTCAGTTTGACATTTTGGAGAGAGCTGTCCTGCCTGATGAGGAAAAAAAGAGAATTATGGAAGCTGTGTTATGTTACCTCCCTGTGTGGAGGGGAGCAGGGGCTGGTGGTGTGAAAACTGCTGGTGGTTCAAGTGTCTGTTTAATACCAAGCAACCTAAAATAAAAATAATATCTTTTTAGACTAGGGAACTGATTCAAGGAATACGGTAATACTAAAACAAACCCAAATTATATTTTTACATGAACGTCAGGAACTAAAACAGATTTGGTTTTTTGCAGTTTACAGGTGTAGTAAGACACTTTTTTTGTCATCCAAGCTTTTCATGATTTTTCTTGTTACAGTAGAGTATAGGCTTGGTAGCTTAAGGACCAAAAGGATTAATATATTCAGTTTATATTCATGAAGTACCTGGGAACCTCAGCCAGAGATCAGTCAGGGCTCTTTCACAGAAGATATTATGCAGGTTTCTAAAAGAATAGTAAAAAGCCCTTCTACCACATTATGCAGTTTATCAGTTTCCTACAGCTTAAGACCCAGACTGTTGCTGAGGGTGCGTGTTCAATGAAGGTTTCAATCCAATGCGAGTGATTTTCATTTATCAAATGAAAAACTAGTTTGATGTCAGCAGTTTTGACCAATGTAGAATCATTTTTAGCTTTTGTACAAAAGCAGCAGCCGGTTTAGTACTCTGCTGACTACTTAGGGGAAAAAAAGAACACACTCTGTAAAGGTGGGGAGGCATATTTACTTGTGAGGCAAGATGTTTAAGAGAGATAATGAGAGGGATGGGCAGATTTCTTCCAAAATCACAAATTCTGTTTTCCTAATCCACAGATACTAAAGAGTGGTGATAAAATAGTTTTTTTCAGCCAACTCTGCAGGCAGGACATGCTGGTTTTGGTTGGCCTGGGGGGGAGAGCACTGTTAGAAAAACAAAATTTGATATGATGGAGCTCATGAAATAGGTTGTGGGGTTGTTTTGGTGATTTTTTTTTTTTTTTTGGTATTGCTGCTCCTGTTGCTCACTTAATTATAAAACCTGGATAAATGTACCTTTTAGTATAAATATTACTAATGTTGGCAGTAATTGAAGGTGAAACTGGCAAATGTATCTATCCAGCCATTTCACAAAGTAATCATTTATGAACATAGCTCTATTAATTTGTTTAGTCAGATGCAGAGAAGCAATAAAAGTGATTGACTAAAAACAATTAAAACAGTAAAAGTAAATTGTTGTGTGCATTAAAACCTGCTGAGCCTGTCAGATGAAAATTGTAGGTTTAAATGTGAAAATTAAAGCTATTGATTTTAGCTAGTTTGTGTGGCTACCAGAGTCCTAATTTGTTCTTGTTTTCTTAGCTAAAAGTTGCTGAGACAAGACTAAAGATAATCCTAAAACTCACTCCCAAAAAGGCATAAGCCTTCAGAAAGACACATATGATTAAATATTTGTCTTGGGAAGATGGGAATGTTTTTTGGAAGACTTTTATTAAATGTCAGTATCTTGACACTGCAGAACTGAATATAAATATTAACCAATAATAGTAACTTATTTTACTTCAAAGAAGGTAAAGAATGAAACATTGACATGAGAGAAAATACAGCGTTGATACAGACTAGATTACAGGGCTTCTCGTTTAATTTATGTGTATGACTTTGTTGTCATTTTCTCTTTATGTGTTATAGTAAATCTTGTGTTCTGTGAACTATTATTTTTTTCGTATTCCATTAACATGATAGCACAAAAAGGGTGTTATATCTGGACAGGTATTAAGGGATAGCAGTGGAGAATGAGGCTCCCTTCTGTGCACGAGGGCTTCAGCCACTCAATAAGGGCCACTGTCACGAACTGAATGAGCCAGGGCTTTGAACAAGTATTATGTGTGTTGACTTGCCAGTGTTAAGCAATAGGTCACTGTATTATTTCCTCTTATACTTTCCTTAGATCTCTTTATAAATCACCCCTTTAGACTGTAGAATGTAATAGTTGATGGTTAACTACTTGATCAATAGGTACTGTTCTTTTAAAATCTTGGTTTGAGGAGTGTAAAGCATCCTGTCTTTCGACAGCCCTAGTTTTTGCTCTTTAGGAAGCAGACTCTAAAATAAGCTTCTGTGAGTTACAAACCCTGGATCAGTCTAGTCTGATCCCAGCAATGTGTCCACGAGAGGGGGGTGCTGGGGGCCCAGCTGCTACAGCCAGCCTTACTGGGGCATGGTGGGGCGGCTGGGGTGGCTTGCATGGCAGGGTCTAGAGCAGTGACCTGGTGACATGCCCTGCCCCTGGGTCTGTCGGGGAGGGAAGCTCAGAGAGAGGAGTGACAAACCCCTGGCTGAGAGGCAGAGGAGCTGATCTGGGGCACATTGTTTGATGTACCTTCAGGACTTCAAACCCAGAGTTATGGGTTGTTTGTGGAGCTGGGTGCTAAGGATCAAAGCAGCTGGCAGCAGTCATGAATAATTACTGACATGAACCTCAACCACTAAATGTCCTCTTCTGCCTCCCAACCTCCTGGCCTGATGGAGGGTGGCACACAGCTTGGGGTGATGAACTGCCCCCCCTGCATACAGTGTGGTGTCACGGGCAAGTGTTGCACCAAACTTCCTTTTTGGAGGTAACCTTCTGGAGAGAACTGACTCTTGGGATGACAGAAGTGAGAGGGGGAGGGCTGTATGATTTGAACACCGTGGTACACGTCACACGTTCTTGGGGGCCTGTTCCACCAGATGAAGTCTTTCAGAACGTACTTGCAGTAGATAATACAATGGAGAATGCAAAGAACTCCCCATCACTACACAGCAGCCTGAAGTTTCTCTGTGATTGTCAAAATATCCACTCCTGTCAACATGCAGCGGGGTAGGCACGTCAGGAACAGTGTTACTGAAATGCTATCAAGAAAGAGTTCGACAGCCTTTACTTTTAAGGCAGTTTAGTAATTTTTAAACAGTAGCTTCATAATCCTTGCTTAGCAGTAACAGTTAATTCTCAGCTGTTTGTGCTGGACCAGGGGGAAGAGCCACGTGCATCTGCTGCCGGGTGCCATTTGCCAGTAGATACTGTCCTCCTGTAGGATGCAAGTCCCTCAACACTGCAGGGGAACGTCACACCATATGGCTGTTCCACCATGTGAGAGAGTGGCTGAGGGAGGGGAGAGGTCCTCACAAGAGGATTAACTTCTTATGGTTATAAGGAAGCTGTCAAAAGGGGCTTCACTTCTGGGCTCTGATTCAGCAAAGCTCATGAGCATATGCTGAAGTGCTTTGCTGAATCAAGTTCGAGCAGAGAAACTTGTCAAAAGCATTTTACCTCTATCCATGAAGCTGTCATGCTCATCTGAAGCCTTCAAGAAACTTCTGTGTAAAGTATATCTTTCCTAATAGCAACTCTCAATCTGAAGGAAGGTTTTTATAATGTTTTTCAGTTGTAGGCTGCAAATTAAACTATAGGTTACCTCTGAAGGATTTTGAATTGAAGCGGAGATTGAGGGCCATGATTTGCATGACTTTCACAGAGGCCACTCTCTGAAAACTAAGTTAAAGCCATTTTCTGCCAGAGCATGTTTCTTTTGTTCTAAATTTTGGTAATTTTTGGTAAATTGGTCAAAATTGCAAATGATGACTGGGAAATGTAGTCTTCAGATGCCAACAGTATTCCAATGGATCTGAGCGTGTCCCTTCACTGCAAGGACTACGAGTGACAGCTTATTCCTAAAGCAGTTCTATCTCATTTTCCATTAAATTTTGAAATGCATTACTCAGGCAGTGATCCTTGTAGATGATGAGGACAAATATGTGTGACCACAAATGGACAATAGCTTTCAGGAGCATACTATAGCAACAAAGCGGGATAGTTAAATTTTATGGGCTTATATACGTAGTAGATGTCCTGACTGTGCATTTTTTATATAAATAATCATTTCTTCACACCAATTTTATTTTCATCAGTCCTAAAACTCAATGTGGTTTACATTTAGCATTATCACAGGAAGAAACTATTCCCTTGAGAGCAGAAACCTAGTGAATTTTCTCATAAGCACCACGGTTGCATTCCCTTTCTTGCAGAGACTGTAGCATTCAGCAGTTCCAGGTCCACTGGGAACTATAGCGTGGCACCATTATAGCAAATAATCTGAGTGGTTGTGTTCCTAAGTGCTGTTACTGGCAATGCCACGCTGAGCTTTTGAGGCAAAGCAGGTGGGATTTTTATCTCTGGTTTAAGAATTAGAGTATTTCTTTTCCCATTTGTAAAGATGTGACTCAGTCAGGACCCAGTACATAAATATATTTAAGTAAAGGTTGGTTTAAAAAAAAAATAATTAAAAAAAAAATCACCTGCCTGTTTATAATGGGAGAAAGAATGCAAGGTGAAGCTCCCATCTCTCTGCCTGTGAGAAGCAGATCTGCGCTTCAAAGCAGCTAAAGTAAAATCTTTTTTTTTTGGTCATCTTGATGTGCTGTGGAGAAGCTTTCTTCACACCCCTCTCCTTTTTGAGGAGTAAATATGTTAGAACTCATCTTGCTGGAAAAAGGAGACCACTCCATTGATTTGAATTGAGGGTTTTGGTGAAAACCTTACTTAATCATCATTTTCGGCATAATTTCAGACAAAATATAAATTGGGCTGGATCTGTTTGAACTAAAGCCTAAATCTGCTTGTAAAATTTGCAAACTTCAGAAAACACAGTCTAAGTTTTAGCTATTACTGAAATTGCTAAGATTTTGGTCACTTTTACAAAAACTTTACACAGCTCCAGTGAAACACCTCTGTAAAACATTTCATCAAACTCTATGCCACAAGAAGACTTAAACTCCCCCTTTCTCCAGCTCTGCAGGGAAAAAAAAATAATCACTGTGACAGTTCTGTTTGGAATTGTATGTGCATTTACCAAAGGGATTTGCAGAGGAATAAAGTTTGTTTTGCCTCATGGCTGGGGGAAGAAAATACTTGTAAAGTATTCCAGCCCTCATTTCCCATGTGTTGCAGTGGGGAACTACAGCACTGCCAAGAGAGGAAAATAAAATGGGACTTGTCCAGAAAGACAGCATTTCAAGAGATGAAGAACTGTGTTTCTTCTGGAGGAATGCTGCTGGTTTGGGGGTTCTCTACAGAAGTAACTAAATTCTATGGGTGCGTGAATTTCTGTTCAGTAAGTCCCTGGTAAAAACAGTGGCATTTGGTGGCAACAGCTCCTGGTCATTTGTCCAATATTGTATTTAATTTATCAGAAACAAACGCTGTGAAGTGTCTGAAGGGGTATGGGAGATTCCCTTCCCCTGGTAATGCATGGCCTTGAACTTGTAAAAAGCAGTTTGTTTAACCATTTTACAAGAAAAGCTTAAATACAGAAAGACAGACACTGTCAAACACTGTCTCTCTGATTTTTTTCAGCTTGCTAATTATTATGATTCTTTCCAGCTAATGCTGGAAAAACAATTATTTTACAGACTGTGTTTATATTTTTTTCTAATTCTAAGAATACTTTAGATTTGACAATACTGGTTTGTTCTTCAGCGTATGCTACACATTATAATTGAGCTTTTATTTTAGAATATTTTTTCCAGTTGTGAGTTTGGAAGAAAAAAAAAAGCGGCTTTGTTTGCTTAATGAAGCTGGCTTTATGGAACCATATAACATCAGTGCCTTAATTACTACAAATGGATAATAAACGCTTCTCTGTATATGAGAATGGGAGACACACAGTGTGACTGTCATTAGGAACAATTGGATTTTCTCTTGATAAGTTGGTAAAAAATGTAAATACTACAAATAACCGCCTGAGGGCATGTTAGATAACTATGCCAGGAACCATGCAACAACAGTAATTTTTACAGAAATTGCTTCCTCTGTTGGAGTTGAATACAGGAGAAACTGAATGCACATTCATGCATACGTTGAAATACTTTTTACATTCCTTACAAACATTTTGCATTAAGGATTTCTTGTATTACTGGGAAGAGCTGAGTATTGGCAAAGAAGTGTTAGGATCCAGTTTTTCCTCATAAGACACAACTCCTTGGCTTCAGGCAATTAAACCAACCCTGCTTTCCATTGCATGTAGTCAGAAAAAAACTAGTCTCCTTGTTTTGCCTACGTGAAGCAGCTTGTAAGAAGTGTCTTGTGATCAACACAGAAAAGGAAAGATGTCCTTGGCATTTCAGGGCCCTTGTGAAGGGACAAACCCAGCAAGGGTTATAGTATGTGACCAGCCAGGCTCTTCAAGTGAGTTAGCAAAAGCGGGGTGTCGAGCTGCTGTTGATTTCAAGGAATGCAAACAATTCTGTTTGGGGAAAATCATGACAAATATCATTTGGCAAACGTGGCTCTTTGATTCAGAAGAATCAGAAATAGGAATCCCCGTTGGAATCTATTTGATCTAATAGAGTTCTTGTCTTTCTAGATCTGCATGGGTGCTGTAAAGATCTACCCTTGGTCTCACATTTCTGTTTTTATGCCTTCCAAAGGTGTAACTTTTCCAGTGTGGCCCCGAGAGGGCCAGCACAGACCTTTGGAGCCTTTGGAGCTGTAGAACAGCTGTGTAAAACCAGCACAGGGCTGTCAAAATCGCAATACTACTTAGGAATTGGTACATAGGAAATGTCAACCTTGCTGGAGTCTGTGTTCACTGAAAGCAGGGTGCTGTCCTCATGGAACAGGACACCTTTTTTCATTTGTCAATATGAGGAGCAGATCTCCTGAGGACTCTGGGAATGGCTGCACTCCGTTCTGCCCTTGCATTGCATTGTGAATCTTCATTTTGTAGAAAGCTGCCATGCCATAAATTGAGAAGAAGGCAACACAAGATAAATTGGCTGTACCATCCTTTATATGGAAGATTTTATGATATATTCTTCCCCATCTGAGACTCCCATCATACCTACCTCTTAAACCAAAGACTGCTGAGTAATGGCTTAGGCAAGCAATAAATACATAATGCAGTGCCACCTTTGAACCTTGTCGCTTGTGTGTAGGTCAAAGATTATATGGGTTGTAATAATGATTTATGCTTTCAGTCTCTTGATATTTTTTAGCCCATCTTTGCTTGTCTGTTGGTATGACTTCAATTATTTAATTATTCTTTTATTTTTTGGAGGCCAGTATGATCCTTCTGATACTACTACAAAGTATGGATTTTTTAATGTTTTTGAACACAGTTTGAATTATTTCATATTCAGTAGACACAAACTCATTGTGTTCAATAAGGCAAGCATTCAGAAAAATGTAAATAAATATATCTGTGCAAGTGTCTATATTTGAAATTAACAATTTGTTAAAGAACTTAATTTATTATTGGTAACAGGCTTAGTGATTGTCTATCTTTTTTAGCAAATAACGTAAACTTATTTCCTGATTGCTGCAGAACAGTAATTACACAAAGACAGCTTCCGTATTAATTAATCTCATACTGGTTAATTTGTAAAACTTAAGCTTATCTGATGAGTGATAACTGTATCTCGGAGCTTCCAAGCTTAATGCTGTTTGGTGTTAAAAGTGCATCAATCAACCCTTAAGCATAACTTGACAAAATAATTTGATAGTGGCAGATGCTTATGTTTTGTCTCTGGCTTATGCTGGTTCTTTGCTGTACCTGAGTAGGAGCTTCCATAGCTTTTGGTGAAGGGCTTCCTGACTTGATGAAAGCAAATATTTTCATTTAGTTCCACTCTTTCCTCTTCTTGCAGTTTGACTTGCAGAATTTTGCTGTGAATGAAGTAAATCTTGCACGTGGTGCCTCAGATTGCTGGGTTTCATCCAAAGGCAGCTCCAGAACCTCCACGGAAACGCTTTGGATGGACTGACTTCCCTTCCTGGTTGTTTCCTTTACTCTGCAATTTGAAGCTAATTGCTCTCTGGAGCAGTGGGTGCTCTTGCTTTGCCTTATTTCTTGCAGGACCACTCGGTGTGTAGTTTTCAGTAGGTTTTGTGGTCCTGGAGTCCCAAGAACACCTCAAGTACTTTTTCTATTGGAAGAAGTTGGCTTTATGATATAGATGATCAAACAGCAATGCAGCAAAACAAGAAAGTCAATGTATGCTTTCTTCATTCATGTGCTCTTGGAATCAGGCTTTTCTCTGGTACTTCATACTGGTGAAGGGGGGTGCTGCTGTGTTATCACTGGTACTTAATCCACTATTAGTTATATTGATGTAATTTTTCTTCTGTCTTTCAGTTCTGATGATCTGTTACCTGTCTCAAGCTTGGCCCATTGGAAGGAAACCTCGGAAGAGCAACAGTCAAACGTAAGTGGTCCTGAGCACATCCGTTTCACAATGGAGTGTGATTGCAAGGAGAGGTGTGTGGAATAGATGAGTGTACTCCAGCCCCAGGGCACTGTGGCAGATGCAACATAAGGTTTAATAAACTATAGGTCCCTCTTGCCAGTATTACTATATAAGAGTAATAATAACACTGAGAGTAAAAACATCTATCAAAAGCTGACAGATCTGATGCAGATCATACATATGCACGTGCATATAACTAAAGATGCTACTTAAATCTGATGGAACTGCTAATAAAGATTATTTAGTTGTCTTAATGAGACATTATTTTCTGCTTATTATTCCTTTCATGTGAAGTTATTTTTGAGAAACAATCATTTAAGTGTTGTTGGAGAAGGTGCTTGTAATTACAGAAGTAAATAGCAATATGTTGCCTGATAAATCATAGGTACTACAATAGCTCTATTCAGAGAGGAGCTTATAGCTAAAGCTTAAAGTTAAAACTTCAAACAGTGAATATACACACTTTTAGCACAGAGGCTGTGTCTTTCTTGCTGTGTATTCCCCCAAGAAACCCTGCTGGACAAATTACTCTTGTTTCAATTTGTGGGTGGGCCGGTTGCAGTTGTATGCTTTCTTTAAGAACCAGTAAAAGAACATATGTGTGATTATAAAGACTTTGTGTGTGGGTAGCTTTGTTTAAAAAAAAAAAAAAAGTCCCAAAACAAATACCAAGGAGGACATTCCTTTGAGCTGACCTTGCTATTGCTGGTGTTGGTCCCATGAGCGCCCCATTCAGGGAGCTGACCTTGTTATTGGAGCTGGCATTATGGCCTACAGGAGACAGCCCTGACTCATGATCTGAGCTGCCATGGCAGCTTTGGCAGTGGCCTGATGGGTCATTTCATCCTTCTTCCTCTAGAATACCTAGTCAAATAAAGTGTTTTAAGGTGAATACAAGGAGAGGCATGAGTGGGAGGGAGGAAGATGTGCACATAACTTTGATGGCAAGACCCAATAAGTGTCAGTGTCCTAGTGAAGAACAGCAAGCTGCATGTTATATATGAATTAAAAATCTTAGTGTCAATTAGAAACAAAACCTAAGGTTCAACTGTCTTACGTGTAGCCATTTTCTAACTGTATTTGTTCTTCATTTACACTGAATATACAGCTTCAGAGTTCAACATCCAGATCAATGTTTCTGCTTTGAATTTTGAAACTTAAGGTGAAATGTAAACACTGTGAACTGCTCATGTGCCATTTACCCTCCTCAAGGCTAGAAGCTGTAGATCCTCATCTCATAGGTGGCTGCTGTGCTGCCAACTTTTGATTGTTTCATTTTTTATTTTTTCTTTTATTTTTTTCCCCCCTGGTTGGGACCTGTGTGTCAGACATAGTTACTGCCCCAGTGAGCAGTGATGCTCTGGGACTGTGTCCCACCAGGCAGAGTCTCACACCCCACTGCAAATCACATTGTCCCTGTTTTGTGGTTTGGATTAAGTGATTTCTCTGGTATTGTCAAACATGCTGGCCATAGTTTGCTTCCTTTCATGTGATCCATCAATTCCAAGCAAAGCAAACACAAGATTTTCCAGAGCAATTCTGAACACTGATCTTCCTGCTGTTGGTAGTGGGGTGTCCAAGGAGGTTGGGTACCAACGTGCCTATGGTCCATCAAAGCTGGTTGAGAGATTGGTGTTAGATGAACTTTTATTGGAGCCTGTTGCAGGAAATTTGCATGTAATTTTTAAACAAACATCCTGTGTGCATTCAAATGCAAACACTTCTGTAAACCTGTTGCGGGCTTAACCTTGGCATCTGCTCCAGTGGGAGTTAACACAAGTAAAAGAAAACCTAACCATGAGACTTGCTTAATGTTACCTTAGAGCCTGGGCTTGTTCCTTTCAAAAATGTATGCTAATGAGTAAGCTATTCAAGAAACTTCTACTTTTCTTCTGCAGAAAATGTGTGGCTATTGGAGCATGTAGTTGTTGACCTTCCAAATGAATACCTTGCAGAATATTAATGTTGTACATCCCTTTGGAGAGATTTAGGCAGGGAGAGAGTCTTTGGAATGGGTCTCTGGATAGAACTGTTCAGACTTCCAAGGCTCCTACTCTGGGAATGTTCAGAAGCCTGGGTCTGTCTTTGAGCCTGTCCTTGTGCTTACTGAGCATTAGGAACTATGTAGAAATGCTTATTAATTGTTACTACTGTCATAAAACTTATGACAGCACCTGAACTATATAAAGGTGCTTCCCAATTCAGGAAGGTGATATATAGGCCACAGTAGAGATCATGTTTGTTGAAATTAATATTCTTTAAGTGTGTTCTTTTTGTATCATATTAGATATATTTGCAGCCAATGACCAATAAAAACAGCATTGAATTTTGTTGTTTTTTCCCAAATGTGATATATTCAGTTCCTGAAGAGGAGGGGTTTGTTTATACTGCATTGCTCTGCTGCGAGAACTAATATATTAAACATTTTCCCAAAGGATATCTGTGGTCTTTAATTAACTTTATTCCCATAGGCCTATAATATAGTATTATACAATATTTGGTCAGTACCCTGCTCCTCTGCTCTTGTGTAGGACTTATTGGCTCTCATTTCCTGGGGGACCATTATGAGTGCAGACAGGAAGAATGCATCAAATGAAAAGTTAATTGTGTTTAAGCCATGGGTGAGAGGGAAACAGGATTGAGACTTCCATTCTGTTGTTCCTCTATAGTAAGAAAATATAAATATATAGTTTCTTAGGCCCCTAGCCCAGGAAAGCAGGGGAAAAAAATTAACTCGGTCTCAGAAAGGACAAAATATAAGATATGCTTTAGTTTGGAAGCTGGTTACAGGCTGATGGAGGTAAGAACATGCCAGTATTCGTAGTGATTAGTTCCTGAGGAAGGATAAAATCCTACCCACTTCCCAAAGGCTGCTCTTTGCCCTCTTATCCAGATTCCACTGTGCACAAAAGCCGTGGTGAGGGATGGAACCTTTACAGGTTGGTCATAAATCATTACAGCATGTTTGATGCCAGGCTGTGGATAGCTTCATGCCAAAGCCTTGGCTGGCGCAGGTTCTTTTAGGGGGAAGCCAAATGGGGCACATCTGAGCCTAGATTGTGAGCCATTTCCAGCAGTTCTGAGTGCTCCAGACCCAGCGACATGGCTTACTCCTGCAAAATCTATTTTGTGCAAGGACATGAGTTCCCAAGTGGGTGATAACATGAGAAATAGCAGCTGTTTCGGAGCAGGATTTCCAATATCCTCCTCATTTGAGGTGTCCCTATTGCTTATAAGACATTTTCATTGGAAAAGCTCCAACTGTCAGCAGCAATTTACTCAGCAAGGGTCTGTTATTTTCTATCCTAATATGGTTAATGGGGCTTTGTGGAAGCAGGTCTTCAGATGTCTGCTTGATCTGTGGAAAGGTATTTCCCCCATGGTTTCAGTGAGATAGTTCTAGACTTTCATTTTTGGGTAAGGTTTTATATGAACTAAAATCTGGTGAAAATTGCTGGATCAAAAAGGTGTACAGCTTTTGATTTTGTTCTGTGCTGTCTACCCAAAACACTTGAAGTCTTACCTAGCACTGCAATTTCAGGACAGCTTTAATCCAGGTTTCTTTGGTACTTGACCATAGTTTACTCAAAAACTCATAAACCAGAGAAATTATGGCTTGAGTGTGAGAATGGCTTATGTTTGTCTAGAATTTATCATAAATTATGCCTGGTTATATATCAAGTTTGAACAGTAAAGGTCAGCTCCAGAGACAGAGCTTCATTAACGTCTAGTAAATGGAGAATGGAATGTAGGGAAGGTGGGAGTGGGGAAAGATGGACCAAAATGCTACTTTGTGATAATTCACCCCAAATTTGATTTGAATATTGTCACAGTCAGTAGAGTGCACACACTGGCATTCATTGAGTCAGAGCAGCTCAAGACCTTTCCCAGCAGCGAGCATGTGTGTTCTTGTAAATCAGAATTATTAACTGGTGTGCTGGGATCAACGTGCCAACTGCATGTGGCAAGAACATCACCACTGTGGCTTTATTACTTGGATGCTTGTAACCTCTGGAGATCTTAATTGAGGTTTCATTGCACTGTTCATGCACTTAATTAAAAAAAATCAGCCCCTATCCCACGAGTTTAGCCCACTGTCCAGATTTTGCAAATACCTGTGTGTTCTTACCTTCATTCATGAGAGTAATTTTGCTGGAAATCGGGGCATAAGAGAAAATTTCAGCATAATCCTGAACCAAGCAGATTGAGGAGTATGGTGCTGTTGCTGTGAGGCCAATACTGGTGGTGCTGCTGTTTAAACAAGGCAGATTATTAGTAAACATGGGTTCAGTTGTTAGTGGATGACATACCTCGTCCCAGCAGAGTCAGAGAAGTTATGCCTATTATTCCCTTCATACCTAAGTATACTAATCACTTTGAATTTGATTATCAATGTGATACAACAGGGGGAGAGTGACACTTGGTAACAGCACCCAGGAATCTTGATTGGCAGGCCAGATAAATAAAAGTAGTTTTCTTAAAGTAGCCTAGTAGAAGGAGGGGTCTTTTAAAAAAAAAAAGTGTGTGAGGAGGGAGTATTTAGCTTTTTAATATACAGGAATTCCCATGTGAAACAGCCTGCTTTGTTTTAAGAATATGTAGGTGAAGTACAAAAATGATTTAAAGCTTGTGTCTCCTGTAAGACAATGGTTTTCTTAAGGGTACAGACAGACAGATGCTGCTGTGCCTGACTTTAACTGTGATGTCTGTAATCCCAAACCAAGGTGACTGGGCTGAGACACCCAGGCTGTTTGTACAGAACACATTTACACTCATTTAGAAATGGCTGAGGTGAACACTGTTAGTAATTCTCTTGGATATTTGTTGTGTGAGAGGTTTTCTCTGAAGTTGGGCATTATGCAGACTGCCATTTTAAACAATTTGTTTGCATATTGTTTATTGCTTAAAAAGAATATAAAAGTGCTGCTACATTTCTAATCTTGGTGATAGCACGGTATTAAAAAAAATAATCTCCAGATATCAGACACCATTAACTGTGACTAAAATAACTGGCAGTGGTTTGAGGAGGAGCTATAAAGGGGTGTTTTTAACTACCTTCTCAACCTTTACTTCTTTTAACAAGACACTGTTAGATCAAATTCAGTATCTGTATAACTTAAATATGCAGTTTAAGATAGAATTTCGTTTGTTCATGGAGAGTTCTTGTGAGGCATCATAGGAGTCTTTACATGTGATAGTTGTATCTATGAAGTAATGATTACATGTGAGAAAAAAAAGTTGTGTATATGTGCTTAAAGAAGTTGTTTCTGTTTCATTGCTATTTGGGAAGTATTTTTGAGTGTTACCCCTGCAGAACTCATCCAAGCCTGAAGTATATTTCTTTGTAAAAGTCTTATGCTGAGTTCCACAAGCATCTCTGCTCGAGCTATCACTACAGCAAATCCCCCTGGCAACAAGGCGGTTTTGTTGATCAATCTTTAACACTTTGCAGAGTTTGCTAGTGGCCAACGTTAAAATCTCAGGAGAGATTAATTATTAAGTATGTTCTTTCCCTTACTGGAGATTTATAGCACTTTGTGTGAGAGAACACCTAGGTCTTTGGAGAATGGTATGATGCCAAGTGTCAGGTTTGTTAAGATCCATTACAAGACGAAGATTCATGCTGTGGTGCAAATGGTACTTGGAGTCTCCTGCTACATCTGTGCCTGTCTGTAGCTAAATACCCCTCTGGAGACTGGCAGTTCAGTCCCTGCTCTCTTGATGCAGCTTGTTCCATCTGTCACTGATGCTTCAGTGCTTAAGTGACACATCTGAAATAATAAGGGCTGGATCTATTCTGGCCAGTTTAGAACTTGTCACAACTCTTCTGGCTTCTGAAGTTAGGACCTACCTGAAAATAATAGGCATTGGGGAGAAAGAGTCCTAGAAACCTTTGAGGACTATACCAAATTCAGTAAAACAGTGCTCTGAAGGCAGCAGGGCTGTTATCAGAACATAAAGGAGTTTTGTATGTGGGTCTATATATGGATTTCCCAAGATTTTGAATCTTGAGGAGAATTTAAAGCATCTGAATCTTTCATTATCTCAGCTCTGGTAAAATATGAAGGCTTTTATGCTGTGGCAGAGTGCTATTTTATTATAATTTATTTTTCAGTAGACCTCAGGAAGCAGAGGAATTACCTTCAAACAATCTAATTTATGGCCTAATATTTTTATAGGACTGATTCACAAGTAATTAGGTATCTGTGCTGGTATTGAATTTCCTTTTAAAGAGCAATAACTTAAGTCTAAAGAAAATGCTGTGGAGTTTCACTCATTCCAAAGTCTAAGAGTGTTGGTTTTTCAGAGTAAACAATGGATGACACCTACTTCCCTGCATGTAAAAATAATAAAGAAACTATGTCTTTTTGGATAAAGAAGAACATAGATTCACTTTCAGTGTCCACCAGCTTCTGTATCTCACTGCAACGTTGATGTTCTCAACACTAACTACAGGATTTGGTGCCTTGCAAATTATCCTTCACGCCTTGGCTCCCTCTTTGCTTTGTGTCAGAGGAATGGAATACAGCCAAATGAGGGCATTTTCTGAATTATATTATATTGTGCCATCAGTCAGTACCATTTTCCTGTGTTATTGCTCTATGCTATTGGACTTTTATCTTTTGAATAGATGAAAAGCAGCTGGATTATTTCTACTGGGTGCCAAAATGTGCTTCGTAAAACTGTGTTTAATGAGTGTAGGGTGTGTTCTTTATTTCAGTTTTGGTGTTACCTGAAAGACAGACAATATTCTGTGTTCAGCAGTGTTCATCTTGCAAGTTTGGTTGTGGTCTATAAGCACTGGAAACTTTTTCTGGTTTTTAATTTTTTTTTACAGGTAAACCATACATATTTGGGGTTCACTTCAGTTACGGGTTTTATTTTTCATTTTGTTTTTTTTCTAAGAGAGCTTCCAGCAAACTGGACCTTGCCCTGAATTTCTTATTGCTATTTTAAGTTGACAGACTTTAAATCCTTTTGGAAGGAGGATGTCTAGTCACTCACGTGATGGGTGCTTCTCCAGCACCACCAACTGCAGAGCTCTCTTTAGAAGCAGGAAAAACACCACCGATGTGCAAGAAAGAGTAGGGAGAAATCTATGTAGAACCCATTAAACTAGAACTGGGGAAGTCTCTAAATGGACAAAAACTTTGTTTCAGACTTCTTAGTAACATCACTCTGTTTTTTCTACAGACTCTACAGCTAAATCAAACACTAACTGACATAGCTGAATCTGGGGTTAGAAATGTGGTTCTTGTAGTACTTTTCTTCTACAGAACTACTTCTACAGTACAGAGCTGCAAACGTGTGTGGCAGGAGTTGCAGCCTTCTAGAAGCATCAAAATACATTTGCAGCTCATACAAAAGAGTGCATTTGTGTTGGAAAAAAATTAAAATATGGTAGCTTCTTTTCAGTCTGTACTGGTGTGCTTCAAAAATGCTTGGTCGTGGGGAAACAGATTCATGCAGATTATTTATTATGCAGATAATTAAACACTGAAATGATCAAGTGATGTGGTCACTTGAAGGTTTTACAACAGGACTGAGGTTTTTCCAGCTGTAGATCAGCTGAAAGTTCTTTGGAATGGACTAGCACAAGGCAACAGCAGCCCTATTGGTTTTTGGCTGTGTGAATGTAATACCTCAGTGTAGCTACAGAGGTATAAAATGTCTATGTATAATATCTTCTGTTTAAATAAAAACTATTCACGTTTGATTTCAGCACACATATACCCTATAAGCAGTGATATATTTTTCATGCCTGGTGCATTATCTTTGTGACTCTGCCACGTAAGATGTACATGAATAATATATCTGAAGACTGCAGAAGACATAGCACTTCTTTATGGCGAATTCTATAAGAATCTTCCTTTGTCTGTCTTGGATAATATATAACTTAACCATTCAATTGATGGATGAACTTAGGGTGAGCAGGGTTTGTTGAATAGGTTGAAAAATCAAAGAACAATGATTTCTACACACACACACATCCCCACACACCAGCTTCCAGACAACGATCCATGAATATTAAATCTTTCAGTTTAATTATGCTGTGTGTTGCAGGGGAAAAATGCACATGAAGAAATCAAATGAGGTCTGTGAGACATTATCTTTGCTGTAGTAGTTGGGGAAGGAGGGTCTGTGGTGTGTTTGTCAAAGGTGTGCAGAGGTACATGTGCTTGCAGATGGATGTAGATGTTTAGCAGCCTGTCTAAAAGCTAACTTCATGTTTCATATGTTGTGTGGAAACACAGCATAAAAGTCCATGGTAGGAAGAGTCTGGATTGTGGCAAATGGAAATACCACTACACACACATTGTACACTTTTCATTTTCCTCCATGTCTATTAATGGCAACTGATGGAGAGGGTGTTGGTCTCAATGGATTCCTGACTGACCCACTGTAGACATTCTTAGGCAAAACTAAGACCCTTCCGTTCTCTCTAAATCAAGTTTTTGGAAGGTCCTCAGTCAGTCACGAGATCACACCTTAGACAACGTTAGGGGAAGGCTTAGATCCAAAGGTGGCTTCAGAACTCGGGTTATGTGAAGCTGAGTGTTTCAGCAGAGCTCTGTGATGGGCAGCCAACAGAGAACGGGATGGTGATGCTCATGAGCCACATCTCTAGAAGAGTCTATGCCAAAATCACTGCAGCTCGTAGCCCGATGCCAGGTATACAGAGGACCACAAAGAGAAAAGCCGAGTGGCTCTTATTTGGTTGCCACGCTAAATAGGATGGTTTTGATCTAAGCAATGAGCCTCTTGTGAAGAATTAGTACAACTGGGCAGTGCACTCTGTGTGAATTTGGCTGAAGGATGCTGATTTTTGGCTGAGTATTTAGCCAGGATGGAGTGGAAGGGTTATGAGGCAGGTATGCACGGCTGTCCGTCTGCAGGACTTTGTGTGCCAGCTCCTTGACTGGACTGGGAGAAGTGGTCATCACAGCTATTCCAAAGTGGGTTCTCTGGCTTCAGAACTTCAGACCTGGCTGCAGGTTTTTGTTGGTGGTGTTTCCAATGTTGCTGACCATTTGTTCACCAAATAACCACAGTTTTTTTTAATGCTGAAAGAGTTTGCAACCATAAAGTAACACAGGTGTCTTATTTGTAAGTGTCTTCAGTGGATAAACTTAACGTTTTAACTATAAACAAATGTTGCAAAGCGTGCTGGAGGTGGGAAGGGATGCACAGAAAATAGTGTTTTCAAAGTTCTGAATTAAATATGAAGTTGAAAACTAAAGTATGCAAGCAATGCATGATGCAGAAGCAAAGAAGAGCTGAATTAAATGCTTTTTTTTTTTAAATTTCTGTCCTCATTGAAATCTGTGGAACTGCCCCTGTGCTTCCAGTTGCAACATGTAGGTCTGTGTCACCAGAGTTGTATGTAACGGGATGAGGCTCCTTTGTAAGATAACTATCTATTTTTCTTTTATTTTTTATTTTCCTGTGAAAAAGTCAGCGTTAAGGAATAGTGCAACAGAAGCTGGTTGAACTTATAGCAAGTTTCTCCTGGCAGCCATCACAATGTTGTCTGATCTGTGTTTCTTGGCCACTGGGTCCAGTCCTGATCCTATATTTCTTGAACCATTAAGTAAAACTTAGTGGTCCCCATGTATATGAAATGTATAAATACAGCATCTCTTTGACTTAGTTTTGTTTATATGTAATACAGATAACTTAAGTCCTTCCAATTATATAATAGGTCATATTAAGTGGCTTTATGTCCTTTTAGTTATGCTGCTTACTGCGCAATTTAAATGCAAAACAAAGTTTAGGGTATTTCACCTTTGTTTTTATTACTTTATTTGTACCTTTATGCCTTGGAAACTGGTGAAAGCTGAATGTTGTGGAGGGCAATGTTTAACTCGACAAAAACAGCTGCTTGAAAACACTTCTGTCAGGATTAGGTCTTGGAGTTTGTGACTTGTTTACTTTTTACAGCACTTTATGTCAAGTTGTAATCATACTTTCACCTAGAATTTAATGTATTTTTGGTTCTCCTCACTCAAAAATAAACCCTAACAAAACAAAAATAAGTTATTCTTGTAACCTATGTAAGACATCTGGTTACTGAAAATGAATATAAGGTTGTTTTTTTGGGGGGGGAGTGAGGAAGGAGTGATGATTTTTTTAATTTTTTTTTTTAAAAAAAGGCCTGCTAACTTTTTTTGAGTAAATAATTTGATTTTTCAAAATTGTCATGATTCCAAAGAGATGCCTCTTGCTGAATGTACAGCAGCCAGTGACTGATCAGCAAAATCCAGCACAGGGCTGTGTAATGAGGGATGAAGACAATAGGAATGCAAATCCAGGGAACAGTTGCTTTCTCACAGTTGGTAGGCTGCGTTGCAGGTGCATTTTCTTAATGAGGGTTAATTTATCTCATATTTTAACCTGACAGTACTTGGCATTGTTAGTGTATAGGCTTACCTAAAGAGGTAAAATGGAGGTTTTAATGTAATACTGGGTATTTGAGTTTAAATAATCTGCTAGTGCTGAATATTAAGTAAAGTTATTCAGAATAGCTCTAGATTTTTATAAGAGAAAAGCCATTTTGATTATTTTGACAAATTGGAGCAAAGCCACTTACATTCCTTGGATATAAGTCCTCAGAGACTGAGATATAAATGGAAAAGATTGCTGGTGATCAGGATTTACTGAGAGAACCAGAAGTGGGCTTGAATACCACAGAAAGCAATCAAATGATCTTGTGGTAATGTTCTTATTTAGTGTGTATTCTTTAATACTAAACCACATTGTTCAGGTCAAGAAAACAACTCGGTGCAGAGAGTCCTAACAACTTCTCAGCGAGGGGAGAGCTGCCTGTTCATTAAATAAGTATATTTTAAATGATGGAGGTCCATCCCTCCCAGATGAAGAAGCTCTCAGGCTGCCCCATGCTGCAGCAATGGGTAAAAGCAAGCTTTATGGATTTTTTTCACTTGGGTAGCCCTTAGTTGCTCCTGGTTCTGGCTAATGAGATGCACTGGCCAGAAGAAATACACCGTCCTGCTGGGGAGCCTACTGTCCTGTTAAAACCAGAAGAGTTTGCCCGAGTATGAGCTAGTGGTCTGGCTTAGGCTTAACAAGAGCACCCTGTAAAGTTTACTTTGTAAATTTAAAGGAAAAGAAAAATTACACTGAGTGAGGGCAAAAAAAAAAAAAAGCTAGCTTTTCTGCAGTTGCTTATTAAGCATCATGTGTAAATTATCCATTGTTATCCTACTGTACTTCATAGCCTTTTAAATCTCATATGCCTCTTGTATCGACTTGTTTTCATCCCATATAAGCTCATGAATGCAGGATGCTGAAGTACTGGGTCAGAAATCAATTCCATCCTTCTGAAATATTACCTCTATGCCAGTGACTTCTGCTTCAGGGAATCTAGTTCAATATCCTATCTGACGCTCATATAGATTACTACTTTAGCTTTCTTATATCTGGAACATGCAAAGGGATATTTCTACTATTGTAAAGTAAATAACATCAAAAAAATCAATGTGTGAAAAGGGTCCTTGATATGTCTGGCAATTGGCAAAGGAATTTAGAGCTTTTTCCCCTCACTTGAGGTCTGATCCTGGTGAATAATAACCGAAACGCACCATTGCCGTGGTATTTATACAATAAGCCAAGGACTTCAGTTTGGTCCTTAATAGACACTCATGGAAGAAAAAGCAGTATAACCTCTGGCGTCTGAGTTGAGAGTCTCAGTGAGGAAGCCAAAAAAATCAATGAAGATATATTAAGCTGTTTCTCATGCTTTTGACACAGCCCTTCTGGTTCTGTAGTGAGGTGGCACAGGGTGGTGTGTGTCCATTGGCATTTTCCATGTTATTACCGAACTGCTCTAAGGATTTCCGTATTAAAAAGGTGCTTATCTCATTCAATCACTAAGTTTTCTTTGGAAGTAGGTTTTAATAAGAAAGTGGCTGTGTAATAGAATAAAGTTAGATTTGAATAATGGGGTCCTGTTGAGGGATAGTTTGCCACATGTTGCTTGTAGTGAGATACAGTGTTATAGTAGGGTAATATTGTAAAATGATGTGGATACTTAATTCATATGATAGATTTTACTGAAAATGATCCTTCCATTGTATCAAGAGACTGGCTTGAGCAGTACCTTTATCATTCCTGTCTGCATCCATATATATGTATGTGTTTTCCATCAAGGAGTTAGCCTTACCTGAGGAATGGTACAGAGAAGCTGATGTGTGTGCTCCACTCTAAATTACCAACCTAAGTCCTCAGTTACGCAAAAAAACCCACCCAAGCAGGTTCCTTGCCAGAATCAGAGTTTGTATGAAAACTGAGGAAAAAGGGAGTTTTGATCAGTTGCAGGGATCAAGACGGGGGAAGCAGTTTAATAAGGGGGAATTTTGAAAACGTGGGTCTTTCATGGCCGTGGGTCGGAGGGGGCTGCAGGGACTGGCAGTGACAAGCTGAGCAAGCAAAGAGCAGACCCTGAGCGGGGCAGGGCTGAGGGCAGCACGGTGTGAGTTGTGTCCTGTCCTCCACCTCCAGCACCTTCTGATGGGATTGCACTGCTCCAGTTGCAGAGCTACCTGACTCGGGTGTTCCCACAGGACACTTTCCCTTGGGATAGACATACCCAATATTTGGGGAATCAGCAGTTTTACAGAAGTTCATTTTGTAGTCTCCCAAGTGCTGCGACAGGTTAACTTATTTCTGTCTAGTCAGGGAAATGATGTACACAAATCTCACTGCTGACTGAAACCAAATAAAAGTCATTACTCCCCTACAGCGTTTGGGGTGCTGACAATAATTTCAAGAAACATATCCATCAAAAACCCCCTCTAAAATCAAATTATGATGAAGTCCTGCTCAGAATGGTATTGAACTTCCCTACAAATGCTATGCTTCTGATTTTAAATAATTGGGTAGTAAGTGGGGTGACTCTTGAGGTACTCTCAATTTCAGCTGGCTTTAAGAAAGAGGTTTTTTCATAGCTGTGAGATACTTCTCTTACCTTTACTTTACAGATGTAAAATCTCACTTTGATGGATCATATCCATGTTCTTGAAAGATGTGGTCTTAATGTATCATATCTTATATATACAGTGCATATATAATAGTTGATGCTTCAGGTGCTATACTTAATGTTTCATGTAACACGTTTTTAAAGCTACATATTTGCTCTTTATTTTGATTACATTTCTGGTGAACTTGCTGGTGAATAGTGATTTGTAGTAGAAAGTTCCCAGAGTTTATTTGATGTGTGATTAATAACACATATTACACACTTGACTGTGTTACTGCTCATAATCTAGCTTATTTTGATTAAATGTGGAGTCAAGATTTCTCATTAAGCGAAGTTCTGTCATTCTAAATTACAACCTGCTTGGCTGTTCTCTTTTACCTCTCCATTTCTGGGAAGCTGAGATGTGGCTTAGTAAACAATGAGGATATTATCTGTAATCAGACACCTGTCCATCCCATTACAACTGTCTGCTGTCATGATTTCCATCCCTTATACAGAAAATGTTGGCACTGCAATGCCAAAAAAAAAAAAAAGAGCATGCTCTAATGCTTTCATTAACCCTTTTGGGGAAGGTGAGGCAGCTGCTGATCAAATACTGAGCTTTGGGAATTTTTCACAAACACAAAGCCACAGAGGAAATAATGCACTTGCAGAGGCAAGTTATCTTCAGAAATGAAGGTTGATGTGGTTTGTGAATTAGTGTTTATTAAAGTCATTGTTATGGTCACTATATATATGCAAATGCATTGTCTGTATTAGGCAGTTGTTTGGGTTTTTTTTCTGTAGTATCTAATTAAGGAGGTACAGTATGTAACTTTAACCCAAACATTTTTATTGTTGGTAGAAGATATTTTTATAAACAAATCTTACTGCAAGTAGAATGTTTCTGCAACACTTTATTTCCAGTGCTGTTGAAGACCAAACCATGTGAGGTACCCAGCAACTATTGCTCCTGTTTGAGTTGAAGTGCTGAGTGCTATGATTGGATTTTATAGAAACAATATCTCAAATCTAAATGACTGGTATTTTCTTACTGAAAGGTGTTTGTTTTGAATCATGCCAGCCTAAAAAGCAAAAATTACTTTTAATAAGGCAGTTTGTTCCAAATGAGCACCATGACTAAAGCTAATCTATCAAGTCATCCTCAGAGTCATCCTCTTTATGTGTCCAGAACTTTTCTCTGCCTGGAATTGTGATATATATTTTTTTTCCATGGACTAGGATTTGTGGATATCTATAAACCCTGTGAGTATTTTTGCAGATGTCTGCAGGTCCTGTGCAGTGCTGTGTGTACTGTATAGCTCATGGGTGTATACAGGTAGGTAAATGCAAAGAGGAATATAGTAGCTCTACTGGGCAATTCCAGAGGGTCCAAACTGACTATCCGTGTGTACAAAACCAGCTTCAGAAAGAGTGACTGGTAAAAAAGGGATATGGCTCATTAAAGCTCTGATATAGGAGACAGGCAGCTTCAAGCCTTTGCCTCGAACTTGTAGTAATAGATTTTGGTGCTATGAGATTTTTATTATTAAAAAAACCCGAACAACAGCAACAAACCACCCAAACCAAACCCCATTTCCACCTTCATTCTTGCCTGAACTGTAGGAACTGCCACATGTGAAGAACATAATTTCTAGTTCCAGTTCTAGGCACTCCTACATTGTGGTTTCCTGACACCTGAACTGTGTTCTGCTTGATGCATCCTCAGGTGCTCAATGCTCTTCAGAGGTGTAACTCTCTGCAGCTTCATGTGTTGCAGGAGGACAACTATTACCCAGCTTTGCCTCATTGAATGCAGTAGGTGCAACTAAAATCGTAAATCTCCTAGATGATAAAACATAAAATCTACATGGAAGATCTAATCTATCCTGTTCTGACTGATAAAAAAAGAAGGGTCGCTGGTGGGTAGTAAATTAAGATGCAGTATAAAAGTTCTACCTGGAGGTGCTAAATCATTTAACGGTCTCAGGCCTGTAGGGTTGTCTTTGTTAATAACTGCAGCGTGGATTATCTGCCATTGGGCTAGGGGAGAACACAGGGGAAGGTCAGCATCTGCTGAGCCTTTCCTGGGTAAATAATGGCTTTTGCAGATCTTCTTGGATTACTTTTGTCACTTTTGTGATTACGCGGTTTTTCATCAGGATATTTTTAAGGTGTTGGGCGTCGCGGTGGTGTTGTGTGTGTTTAATAGCAAGGTGGTGGAGGAGGTGAGTGGGCAAAGAAAGGTTGTCTTCACTTTTTGGGGTGGGGGGGGAGACGGCAGGGTGATTTTGTTTACTTTTCCTAAAGACACAAAGAAAATCACTGAGCAGCTTAAATGGATGGTTTTCCCGTGTATCTGAGCCTTTCGGATACAAGCTATTCCAAATTCTCTGATGAGCACCTTGTGATTAATATATATATGCACAGGTGCATGTGCACACTACGCGCTGTTAATGCTTGCAAGATTTTGTTTATAATTTTCCCTCTTTGCTTTAAAATTGAGTTGTAGCACTCGCCCTTGCTGTTGTATTGAAATCCTCGCTGCAGCAGACTGTTCCCTACTGAGCCCTGGCTGCGTGTGTAAAAGTAAAGCAGGTGGTGAGCATGCTGTGACTTGGAGGGTTTAGGCAAAGATGGATTATGTCTTTCATTGAAATTTTAAGCTTTTGCTCCCTTCACTTCTTTCAGAAGCTGGAAAAGTGAATCCTAAACCTAAAATCTTGAAGTATATGGTTGAAAATCTCTACTTCAGCTCAGCAATGTGCTCTTTTTCCCAGGCATTTTACAAAGGACTTTGTTAAAACCAGAAATTCAACTTTAAGATCACTGATGAGGAAATCTGTTCTTTGTAAAACAAGTATGTGTGTACAGGGGATTGTTTGTTGCCTACAGACCCAGTGCTGTGGGATGCAATTACACTGTAACAATTGAGGAGGGAAATTTAAGCATTTTCCAAAATCTGATACAGGAGATCACGCAGAACAGAAAAGCTCTTCTGCACACTATTGCTTTGGGACTAAAAGAAACTGCACAGGTTAATGGGAGTCAGGACCCTTCTGAGTTTGCTGCAACTTGCTGTGTTAATTCAGGCCTCGATTATCGAAGTAGCTCCCAGCACTGACTTAACTCTGCTCCTGCTGAAATCAAAAGGGGTTGGAGGTTGGTCAAAGCAAAGCACCTTTTGAAAACCTCACTGCTGGACTCTTGGTGCCTCTGCCTAACCTGTGCCAAGAGCATTGTGCTATGAGAGAGGCAGCTTACTTGGAAATGTATGGGTGGATAACATTACTGAGGAGAGAGGATAGGTTCTATGCAGTCATCACAGCAGAAAAAAATAATCCATTTTTGGTGTGCATTGAAGTTCTCAAGGTAATTTTTGCAAACTCTTTTAATTGAATCTGGAAGTGGTGGAGTAAATAAGCCATCGAGCCCTTTGACCAATTTACCTGCTGAAGGAAAGACCAGAAATTGCAGAAAAAAAATGGGTTTCACCCCATGTTGTGACTCATTGAAGCCCCAAAATGATGTGAATAACCACTGCCAGCTTGGGAATACAGAATGAACCTCTGAACCAGCAATATTACAATGGGGGAAACCTTTGCAGCAGGGCACAGTGTCACAGTTCTCTGTGAGGCTGTGCGTGGTGTGGTTCATGGGGAGGAATCTTTGTGATTCCTCCTGCTTTGTGAGCTCTTTTGTTGCTGCAAAGGTGGAGGAAAAAATGAGCTGTTTTCCCTGCTGCCAAGTGAGGTGTGTTTGGAGCTGTGGCTGAGAGGTGTCGGGCTGGAGCAGAAGGGTTATCCTCCTGGGGCTGCATCTTGGGCCACATCCAGGCAGGTTAAAGTGAGACATAAACATGGTTTGTCAAAAGTACGGCCAGGGTTCTTGTGCACAAATCTTACCCTGAGGTTGGCAAGAGAGTGAACCAGCAGGATGGCTTCACTTGGGATCAATATGGACCGTTCAGATTCCTTTGGGGGAGGATTTTGCTGGAGAGGAAGAAAAAGCTACGTCTGTAACTTCAACAAAGTTGTCTGCTTGAAATGTCTTGTGGGGAAAAAAATCCCCAGGCATTTCTGCTATCAAATTTTTAAAAAAGAAATGTTATAAAATTTTGAAATTAGAAATAGTAACTATTTCTTTTTAAGTGTGTTTGTCTAGAAAGGGAAAATGAGAAGTATAAGGAGGATGAAATCGCTTCAGCATCCAATCCCATCTCTTCCCCCTTCATTCTTCTATTCGTTTTGGGATGGGGGATGCCTCGCATTGGCCGCTTTTGTGGAGTGAGAAGAATCCCTGCACAATAATAATCAGTCAGTGCCAGGTCAGGAAGATCATGTCACTTCATGCTGATATCTGTCCTGAAAAGCCAAAGCTGTCAAAGTGAGATTGTCCTTGGCAGATTGGTTCCTCTCTGGTCTCCAGTTGAATCCTGGCCTTCTCCTGACCCTGCTTCTCCTGCAGCATCGATGTGTCAGATCTGGGTACCAGTGCTGAGCAATGGCAGGTATTTCTCAAGCAAGGGCTCTTGACACTCCTTTGGCAGTGTCCTCATCCTCCAGGGTGAGGTTTTAGGGTTGTAAAGGTAGGATGAGCTGCCCTAGGGCTGGATGCCTAATGTTAACACCCAGAGCTCTATTTCGCTTTGCTTTCTGGTTTAAATAGCCTGGTATTAGTGTTATAGCTGTGTTCTGTGCCTTGGAGCACTACTACAATGTGTCCTCTGCCAGTGTTTTCAGGAAAAGTTGTTCATTTCAGGCAGTTACAACTCAGAAATAAAAACTTGCTTCAAGCAGGAGTATGAAATAGAAGTGTTTAGCAGTGGTGTTAATATTTATGTACAATCTTTCATAACGATGGCATAGCACTTTAAACGTGATTTCAGCTTAAATCTCTTCACAGACTGCACTTAGAAGGATGCTTTTCTTACTGGCTGTACAGGCAGCAGGTATGTTTTGTGCTAAGGATGACAATTAGTCTACAGGGAACAGTCACTTCTGAGCCAGCTGAAAATCCAAAATTACGGATATCAGCAATCAGAGTAATAACTAACAATTCAGTGTTAGAACTTCTCACGTTTTTCATCACCACAGTACCTCCCCATTGTGGCTGAGTGAGGATCCTTTGGGGAAAAAAAGGAAAAAACACACCAACACTTGCTATATGGAATGAATCCCTTGCTATTCCCTTTTTCACTTGAGTGAGAAGTTTGTTTGGCTGAGATATCCAGTACATTTGCTTTCCTTGGGAGTTTGCCAAAAGTTTCTATACTTATTCTTCAGTTTGCATCACATTCTCCAAGTGGTAATGCTGATTTGGTGTCTTTTCATGTCAAAACTGTAGTATTTTTCCAGCATTTTAAAAAAAAAACCCCACAACTATTTTTTTTTTTTTAAATCCCTTGCCATTTTGAAGAAAATGGCAGCAGTCAATCTTTCAGAGTCTTGCTTTGTCAAGAACTAGTAACTGCATCAAGATCTCAGGGCAGAACCTCAGCTGGTCTCCAGCATGGCTCTCTCAGTTTAAGCCAGCAAAGGAGCTCCAGGGAAGGTGCTTTCTCCAGCTGAGAGTGTCTTATGCTCATTAGTAGTAGTAGTAGTACCTGAATTTCAATTACAGTAAGATTTTGGTAAGCTGATGTTTATTTATTTCCTGTTGTGGTGCTATGGTCAAAACTGAGACCTACGATGCAGAGTAATATAGATTTAGTGAAAGAGCTTAGTTCCTAAATCATGTTACTGACCAGTTGCAGTCAATGGCTTTTTTTTTTGTTTTTAAGTTTGTCAAGCTGTGAAGTGGCAGTCTCTGGAGGCTTAATACCATTTACTGAGAGGCCAGGTGTGTGTTGGCAAAATTTCCCATTGTAGCTTCCAGTTTTGCAGATGACAAGTTGGGATAACCTCATAACTGGATGGGAATCTGGTTTTGTGGTCTCGTGTTCTGTTTGAGAAGAGCACACCCCACAGGGAGCTGTTCTGCTTTTAATGGGGTCACCTGTACAGATAAAAACTTGAGATGGTTGGGGTTTTGGGGGTCACTCTACAGCTACCTCTACCAAATTTGGGGTTGGCAAAATATCTCACGACTCTGTGTCTTTTTTTTTTTTTTTCCTGAGCTCCTTGGCACGTTGCTTTCTCTTTATCCTTTCCATGTAGTAAATCTGGCCCTTGCTGACAGCCCTGGTAATTGCCTTATCTACAATGAAAGTCTTTCATTCTCTTTATTTTTATAGTATGCAACCTTCCACAGCTGAGTTTAAAAGGACAGAAAAATTCATGGTGTTTGCAGTAAGAGCATGTTTTATGCTTGCCTGCTGCTGAAGCAGAGAGAATACTGCCCTGATATGGAAATGTCAGGTGCACAGGCCTGTATCTAAGGCAGTAAATGTTTCTTTTATTTCTTATTCCAATTTACGCTGGTTGCTATTAATTTTAAACTTTTCTTGGCATTTGCAGCAATAAAAAGGGTCAAATCCTGAGGCTTTGTCCTGCTTATGAACCAAGCTTTCAAACTTCAAATGAGACTTAGGCATATCCTGCTTTCAGAGACAGCTGGGAACTCTTACAAATATATGGAAGCATCGGGGCACCACTGCCTTCAGACTGAAGGCTTTACCTGGCTCTGATGACCTCATACAGAGCATGCCCAAAGTAAGTGGATAAAGGCAAATGTCTAAAAACGTGATATAAAAAAATGTCTTACCGACCAACTGTGGTCTTCATGCTGCCTTGTGTTTTTTGACTATAGCTCCCTGGGATGTGCAGCAGGTAAAGAATGTGTCTTTGGCTACAGCCCCCAGTGCCTTTGTATAACCCAGTGCAGAGGATGCCTCTCCCGTGCGCAGCCCCCATGGGCGAGGGGGACGTGCAGCATCCCCATTCCCCAACTTTCACCAGGGCTGTGGACTCTCCCTCTTGCAGGAGATGTGGTGGCATAAGGTTCAGCTCCAGTCACTCTGGGTTGTGATGATTCATTCTAAACTTGGCCTGACTCTTTACTGAGCAACCTCAGGGCACTCAGGGAAAGCGATGACTTGCTTGCTGCTCTGGTCTCGTGGATTGATTTGTGTATGTCAGGATTCCAAAGACTTTACTATTTGAGCTCAAATGAAGGAATATGTGGTGCTTGGCAGTGGTACATAGGGCTGGAAAGATAAATCCAATTGTATTTAACTGCTAGATGAATTTCCACAGACTTTGATTTAATCACTGGGGTATTGACAGGAAGGTTTGGCCCAGTCCTTCCCTGTTTAGCTGTGCTATTTGGTGACTAGACTGGAACAGAAAACAGCAGGTATTGTCATGTCAGTGAAAGGCATCTCAGAGCAAGTTCTGCCCTGGCACACGAGCTGAACAATGAAGCAGTAACAGTTCCTTGTTTGACCAAAGGCTGTTTATGAAATGGGGCCTGCTGGAATGTGAGAGGCTCCAAATCCGTCCCTTGATAGGGACCGTATTCTTTTGACTGTGAGAATCCCCATCCTTCTCAGGGCTTGGCACACGGCAACACAGACACAGGTTTAAGTTTTAATTTCAACCCTGTAAATAAATATTTGCTATGTAATTATCTAGCACTGATGAATGTGATTTTACAGCTGAAGTTTTCAGGAGGCCTTTAGCCAAGGTACTGCTACATTATGTCTTGGGGAGGGGGAAGGAGAAGCAGAACATTCCTCTTTCTGAAGTGATATTTCCGTTCTGTTCTGTATAAATACGCCAACGAAATGCTCATCCTGTTTCTGATATTAGAGTGAAGAGGATTTATATGCGAAATAAATCTTTGTAAATCTTTTCAAGGGTGCCTAAATTGTCTGTGGTTGGTTTAGTTTGGTTTGCATGCCATATTGCTCTCTTGTGTTAAACAGTTTATACACCACCCGGCTTTTCACATTAATCACTGCAGTGTGTGCTCAGTTATCCCAGCCGAAGAGCCATCTATTATATTCCAGTAGCCACAGCCAAATGATCTAATATTTCTGTTGGTTGTTCTATCTGATGGTTCATAAACCCATGGCTGTTATTACAGTAGCAAAGATAAGTTTTGGTACGTCACATTGATGTGTTTGTCATTTTCTTCTTAGCAGAAATCATGATTAAAATGGGGGTTTGTTTATTACTTTAAAATTTGTAAGTAATAGACTATAAGAGCTGCCTTGATTAAAGCAGGTGTGATTGCCCTTTATTTTTAGTCTCCACTTTTTCCGCATCCTTCTCTTTTGGCCTCCTCTTTTTTCTTGGCCTCCCACCCTCTTTTGGACCTCCAATTTTTTTGTGGCCTCAAACACCCTTTTGACCTTGACTTTTTTTTTCCCTGTCTGCCACCCTATTTGGCCTCCCAACCCTTTTTTGGCCTCCACTATTTTTCCCCAGCCTTTATTATTATTTTTTTTTCCCTGGCTTCCCACCTCCCTGTTGACCTCCCACTCCCTTCTTAGCCTCAACTCTCCAGTGAGCCTCCCTCCCTTCTCTCTGCTTTCTGCCCCTCTTCTGGCCTGAACGCTCCCTTGGGTCTCCCTTTCCCATTTCATCCTCAACTTTCCCTTTTTCAGCCTCACATTCCTCTTTCAACTTCAACTTTCTCACCTTATTTGTTGGCCTTAACTTTTCCCTTTGTGGTCTACTACCCTGTTTTGGTCTCAGCTTCTTACCCTCTTCTGCCTCCCTGTATTTTTGGCCTCTATCTCTGCCCTTCTTTTTTTTCAGGCTTCCTGTCCCCTTTTTGGCCTCTCAGCCCTCTTCAGCCTCAGTTCTTTGCCTCCTGCCCCTTTTCAGCCTAACCACCCATTTTTTGCCTCAATCCTGCAGTTTTAGTCTTGCGTGTGTTTTCAGGCTTCAGTCTGTCTCAGGTTCCTACTGTGTTTCAGGCTTCTCTTTTTGCTCTCTCTTTTTCAGTCTCCACTCTGTGCTTCCCACTCTTTTAAATCCCTACTCATGTTAAAAGATCAAAAATGAGTGTTTTTTGACATAAAAGCCTCTATCTGGCATAGGGACTAAAGTATGAATTTCCAGGGTGATTTCATCCCTCAGCCTGCTGAGGGTGTGAGGGCTCAATGGGTGTGCACCTGAATTTATTTGTCTCTTTATGTGTAAATAGGTCCCCAGTGTTGCAGTTTAGGCTGTTTTCCAAACCAGGTAATGACTGACTGCTGTTTCTTTCTTTCCTGGGAGAGTGTCCAAAATCTTACAGATGTTGCAACCTTTCCTCATTTTGATTGGGGAACAAAAAGAAACCTTGAAAGAGTCACGTCTTTGATGGTGTTATTGGCACTGAAGTGTGGAGATGGGTGTAGGTGACCTCAGCTGGTTGGGATGAGCTGCCTGGAGGTCTGTTGGTGGATCCAGCACAGCGTTTGGTGTGGGACCTCCTGAGAGGAGATCAGCTCTTTGCAGTGAGAACCTTTTTCTCGTGCCTCTCTCTGGAAGTGGGGTGGCATCCTCCTATCCAGGTGAAGCTCCTTGTTAAGAAAGCAGGCCCTGAGGGAAGGGCTTTAATTTCTTTAGTTCAGTATTAGCCGTGGTCTCGTCACAGTTGCTACCACAGCTCTTCCCCGCAGACAAGCAGTGAGGTGGCAGCACTGCTGACTGAATCTCCAGGTGGAATTGGCTCCTGTCCCTAAATCTGACCCTGTCTCATCCAGACCTCTGCACCATGCCCTTGAAGATGTACAGTGTCCTTGCAGCTCTGTCTGGCTCTGGTTTAATATCTGTAAATACTGTATAGCCAGCCCAAACCGTGACGATACCTTTTCTGATATTTTAGAGAAGTTTTTCTATGGGTCTGTAAGTGCTCTGGTATCTAGTCTTCCTTTATTACAAACAATAGGTGGGGCACTAATTTGTGCACACACAGTGAGATGTATAAGGTATTATTGTGTGTATATGTATGTAAACTAGAGATGATTAATAGGGTAAAGATGTGCAAGTGGTACAGGTTTGGAGTTGTACTTTTCTCCCCTACAGCTGACAATGGCTTTGAGTCTATTTTGATAGTCTCTTGGGAGTTTGAATTACTTGTCTCTGTGACACCAAACTGGGGGAGAGGACAGTGCTGCTGTGAAAGGCTTGTCCTTCTTCCCACAGAAGATGGTCCTGGTGCTCCTCGATGACCTGCGGGTCAGACCTGCTGTAGTAAAGCTCTTGTGATAGTTAACCTCTCAGCAGTGAGAGGGTTGTCCGATGGCGAGGTAACCTACAAATACCAAATCAAATACAACTTTTGTGTGATTGAATCACCAAAATGATTCATTAAAAATACATGAACACGGATGGCTGTAGAGTAAGAACATCACAGCTGTTTGTTCTCCTTACGAACATATTTTGGGCTAAGGTGCCTGAATCATCTTCTAAAAACATGAGGGGGGAGGGAGGACAGTCAACCTTCGAGAAAAAAGCACAACAGGAGATGATGTTCGGCTGTAATTCACATGGGGTGTTGGTCTAATCCATAAAGCACAGCCATGTGTTCACATCCCAAAAGGGCATAATTATTTCATGATAACAGCTCTCCCTAGAGTGGCCCTACTGGTATTTTAAAAGGCATTTATTGTGGAGAAAACCTATATTTTTGGTGCTGACAGTTAAGAATATTGAACAGTAGTTGCAGCTGAGATAGTGATTCACAGAGATTAATGCAGCTTTTCAGACTTATTAGCTAGACACCGCTTTTTCCAAGCCAGAGGTGGGGAATAAAAAAGACAAACATTCTTTAGATAAATGTTAATAATAGTTCTGAACTTCTTCTAGCTCCTTCATGCAAACACCAGTGTGTGTGTCAGGTCCAAAGAGAGAAATGATTCATATTTTTCTTTTAGGGGGCCAAATTGTAGAGTTCTCTTTGGTCAAAATGCTGCATCGGTGCTCGGTCAGGTTTGTCCAGGTGCTGCGAGAATCCTGCGAGGGCCTGGAGCAGACAGGGGGCACATTTGCTCCTCGAGGGAGGGGTTGTGTTGAAAACCTGCATGTCGTGGGTGGTGAGCTTGCCTCTTGCTAAATAGCACATAAATAATTGCAACACTACATTTTGGATTTGTGCATCCTCTTCTGCAGATACGTATCCTCAGATGATTACAATGCGATATATAAAACTGGTTCAGATGCTGTTGTGATGCTACAGGAGAGTTTTACTTTGACAGGCGTTTGAAAGCATATTTCAAAGCTAAGAATTTATTTTTCTATAATTATTCTTGTTGAAGAACTTTATGCGCTTTTTCCTGAAGTTGTTTTGTATAAGTTCTTCAGCTATCACTTAAACAGTGCATGTCTTAGTTCTGAGAGGAATAACTGTACTTGAAATTTATTTTTTAAATCTTTTTCACCCCAAGTTACAATCACCCATTTACAGAGGAAGAGCAAATGTAGCAAGCTATTTCTCTTATTTTAATCCTGGCACTCAGGCCTCCAAAAGAAGAGAAGACATCTCATATTTAAACAGCATCTGCCAAAACTAGCATTAGTGGTAAGAGGAGAGAGCTGCCGTGGCTGGGATTCGTGTTACTGTTATTAAGGATGCAGTTGGGAGAAGCACAGAGTGAGGGTTCCGCAGCGGTGGCGCGAGAGAACATGCTGTTCATCTCAAAGATTTATAATGCACATGAAACATAAATAAAAACAGATTTATAACATGGAGTAGCTTCGATGTGAGAAGCCTGTCGAGATACTGTTTTAGCAGTCAAAGCTTATTAAAAGTTAGTCTGAGAGAAACTGTTTGAAAAGTCCAAACCCTTTTCTCTTTTCTCAGCTGAACGTTTCCTCCCTGTGCTTTAACAAGCAAGATGGATCATGGGCCACGGAAAATCTTTTGACGAAGCCTTATGAGCATCTTATTTTTCCTGGGTATTTGTCTCCTAGGAAGTAGCTCAACTTTTCCAAATATGGAAACCCTTTTAATGTAAAATTTGAATCATAATCACAAATGTGACTGTAATCAGGAATTAAATGTAAAACTTCGTGTTAACTTATGTTGCTACTTTCTGTCAATACCAATGAAGAAAATTTTAAAAGAAAAAAGAATAGAGTAACCAGAAGGAAGAGATAAAAACAGAACCTTCAGTCTTGTGATCGTAACTATTTTGACAGCACAAATGTATTTTTCCTGCTGGTGCTGTTTGAGTAATTTAAGCAGGATAATGATATCCTTGTTGGCTAATCAAGAGAAATGTGCAGGTGGCAGCAGAAACACCCTTGGGTTCGTGTCTTGTTGCACACAGAGCTGTGCCACTTCAGGGTTTTTTTTTTTATGAGTAAAATGTGAATCAAGAAGTAGATATACTCTAAAACCCGTGATGTATTTAGTGTGTGGGAAGCCCCATCCAGCCTGGCCTTGAACCCCTCCAGGGATGGGGCAGCCACAGCTTCTCTGGGAAACCTATGCCAGTGTCTCACCACACTCAGAGTAAAGAATTTCTTTCTGAGATCTAATATAAATATCCTCTCTTTCAATTTCAAACCATTACCCCCCATCCTATCGCTCTGCTCCCTGATAGAGTCCCTCCCCATCTCTCCTGTAGCCCACTTTAGGGACTGGCAGGGGCTCTAAGGTCTCCCCAGAGCCTTCTCTTCTCCAGGCTGAACAACCCCAACGCTCTCAGCCTTCATGAGGTTCGCACGGCCCTGCCTCTCAAGGCTGTCCAGGTCCCTCTGGGTGGTGCTCCTTTCCTCCAGCATGTCAACATTCATACTGTAGGTGTTGATTTCTTGTTTTGATTTTAACTGCTGTAGGAACAAAGGACTAGACAGACCCCTCCTGGGTCAGTGAGACCAGCCCTCTGCACTGCAGCTAACACATTGCATACACGTCAGGCTTTATTTTCCACTCTTTCCTCTAAATTTCATTGCTGGTAGCAGAGCAATATCTCTCCAAATGCTTTATTTTCAAGAAAAGAAAGGCTAGCTCTATCTTTCCTAAATTTGCAAACACTTAAAGAAAATCCATTTATCTCCAGACACCAGCTTTCTATAGTCCCTTAATTTATAGGATTGTCTATTAAATGGCTGATTAGCTCTGTATCCTTTGGATGTGCTTCAAGAGTAGCAATCTCTTTAAAGTTTGTAGAGATTTGTGTTTGCCGGTTATTATCCTTAGTGCTTCACTTGATTGTTTTTACTTACCCTCTTTCTTGTTCACTTCATTTATTGCCAGGCTAACCAAATCACACACTCAGGGATTTGCTAGAGTATTCAAAGTATTTAAAAATTACCGCATGCTTGATTTCTTGGTGTAAAGAAGGAAACCACTTAATTTCCTCTTCCCTGCCCCAATCTGTTATTTTCTCCCTCTCAGACAGGAGATGGAGCATGGCATGTCAGGATGGAATAGAGGGTTGTGTAGTTCCTTTAAAATGATCAAGAAAGTCCTAGAGATCCAGAGATGGCCAGTTTTGGAGGTAGGTGTGTGTAGACCTTCTATGATAGTGAGCTCTCCAGAGAAGAAAAGCTTTTGTACTTGAAGTCAGGTACCTATAGGACTGTGACCCAAGACAGTCTCTCACGAGAGGGAACTCTGCAATCTGTCCATCTGTTGTCTGGTGAGCACCCACAGTTGCTCACAGGGGAAGCAAAAAAACTTCCATTCCTTCCAGAAGTATCCATTGGACCTGCTCAGCTCCACTGAATGGTGATTGGTGTCCTTGAACACCATCAGTGCTGTCCTTGGGCTCAGGCACGTTGAACTCAGGGAAGAGATGTTTTAGCCCATGGCTGGTAGATGGTACAGCAACACAGTTGCTATATACACAGTGTTGAGTCAAAATCAAGTCACTGTGATTGTAAGGACCCAGAGCTTTGTCTCTGCTATTGTCCCTGCTGCCTGCAGAACTATGAGGCGTTGGACAAAAATGTATTTCACAAGCTTGAGTGTAACACTCAGTTTGTCACCCAAAAGTCACATAAAAATCCCACTGTCTGGTAGTCGTTCTTTTTTTTTTTTCTTCTTTTTTTTTTTTCCCCACCAGAAAAGCAATTTTCAAGACTTTGGCCATGTGCTGCTGGTGTAGTGCTGATATCAGAATAAGGCGGTGGTGTTCATGGGAAGCTTTCACTGCAGGGATTCTGGAAACATTTAATCTTTGCAAAGACAAAATTCAGTGAATGCCATTCTCTGGTACAAACAGTTTAGATAGAGAACTGCATAATCAAGTGGGGTTCTCTTCAGCTGAGGACTCTCCACATTTCTGATGTCCCAAAGAGGCTGGGATATAAATGCCCTTGGTGATCTTGTCTGGCCTGAGTCACTGTAATGGAGTCCTGAATCCTGTCTGTCTTTCACCACTAGAATAAATTGCCCTGCCATTCCCGGGGAGGTGGAATCTGGTGTTGGTGCAGCAATTGTTTTTGTTTGTTTTTAATAACAAGCTTTAAAGCAATAAGAGGCAGGCAGTGTCAGCCTGATGTATTCTGGTTTGATTTCAGGCATTACACAAGGGAACAGACTATTTCCACATCTCCCCCTAGAGCTCTTTAGCAACAACAGCAGCAATAATAATAACAATCCAGGTTATTAAAAAAAACTAAAAGAAAGAAGAAAATATCAGACCAGTTCCCTTAAGGAGTAGCACAAAGCCATGGTGAAGGTCCATAGGACTGGGCATCTTTGCTCCCAGAGTAAGAATAGTGCACATAAATAATACACAATGGTGTTGCACAGTAAACATTTCTGAAATTCAGGAGAAACAGCTTTTCTTTCAGTTGAGGAAAAATATTAGGCTTTTCACAAAAAAAAGGTGGTCTTCACAAGCCTTGCCTATGTAGGAAAACTCATTTTTACCTAAGCTTGTTAGAACAAGCATTGAGAGAACTTGTGGAATTGCAGCAAGTCAGGCTAATGCCTGGGGTGAGTTCCTGGAGAAAAGCAGTGAGTTTTGCCATGGGGGGGCTCAGTCTAACCCAGAGCCATGGGCTTGGAGCCTTGAGAAAGAA